>BEXV01002897.1:2259-13584 GCA_003118195.1 Hemicentrotus pulcherrimus | reverse complement strand
AAAGAGTATGCGGCAGGTCTGCAGCAGGTCTATATGAGATATGAATATTCATGATGAAGAGTCTGCGGCAGGTCTGCAGCAGACTCTTCATCATACTAAAAGAGTATGCGGCAAGTCTGCAGCAAGTCTGCGTTACACCTGCGGCAGACTCTTCATCATACTGAAAGAGTATGCGGCAAGTCTGCAGCAAGTCTGCGGCAGACCTGCGGCAGACTCTTCATCATACTGAAAGAGTATGCGGCAAGTCTGCGGCAAGTTTGCATGTGAAAAAGATGACTGTCTGCGGCAGGTCTGCTGCAGATCTGCGGCAAGTCTGCCGCAGGAGTATGCGGCAGGCTCATTTCTGTCCTATGGGAATACAATGAGCGATACCTTCAGCATGTATAAAGGATGGGTCTGCAGGAGAACATTTCTGTACTATTTCTGTACTACGTCTATGAGATTTCTTCTCCGCAATTTTTTCATCAATAACTGAAGCAACAAGTACAGTTTTTAGAATTCCCAGTGGTGGAAATTACAAAGATATTTTGATCTTCTGGGACAGGATAATGTCACGAATTTTAATTTCTTCATTGATTTGTACGTGTTTAGAGTCGCTGTCTGGCTTTGCAGACATATTGTTCCAACCGGTTCTGTCGTCTGTTTCGTTAACCCGGTTCGTTAATATATTATATTGTTATGTAGATTTTTAATTGTCAAATACAGCGCGTATTAATTTTGTGCGCGTGTTCCAACCAATCACGCTACACCAGCGATAGAGGCATCGCTTTGATTTTTCCATGTGGAAATCAGGGGTTTTATTTTCACCGGTACACTAGCTGCAGGTCGTTACTGTGTTTTCGTATATCGTACCGGTCAAATTTTTGAGGTATAGATGAATGTAGTGAAACCACCTTCAAACAGATTGGCTCATTTTAATAATTTATCTTTCAGGCAAATTTCAATTTAAAAAACGTGAAAATACAAAACAAATATATGATATTTTTTCTCGCGATAGTTTACTCCTTTCTGGGTGTATACGATCTGGAAGCGTCATAGTGTAGTGGTTCGCTCTGACTCGTATCAGGTTGTGAGGTCGGCCTTCAGCAAGAAATTCATCAGCATTGTGCTGCACTCCACCCAGCTGAAGTACATGGAGACCTGGTAGGAATTTTCATATTGCCCCGGTTGTCTCATTTTCGCTCGCTGGAAAATTGCCAGCACAAACCACTGACCTCTACCTCCTGGATGGACCATATTGCCCGTTCCCATTCACTATACGTTACGTACTAAAAGTTCATGAATATTCATGTTTTTTGCTTACCTCGGCAAAATGCTTGCCTTTACTAAATGGAAAAATTACGTTGGGGGTTGGATCAAATGGACATAATGAACAAATCAGAACTGATCTATGATAAATCATGCTTCTTATCCTTCGTGTGCTTGACTTATAACCTTACAATCGCATGGTAAATTGAGTCCAAATTTCGACTTGCTGTACCTTCGTTAGGCAATGGCGAACTTGCGACCTATTTTGATGAAACTACGGTGGTGAACTTTCTAAAGTCAATGAGACATGATGGGTTCAATGAAAGAGCTAGTAATATCGCACGTCGGGTTGGATGTGCTTTTCGTTTAAACAAAAAATGAGTCCATAGGCTAAAATGTTATGCTGCTGACTCTGACGATAGGGACGTTGTCAAATGAGACTATATAAACGGAGCTTTAGTTTACTTGGAACGCAGCTAGAGCGCGTGACAGCTGCTCTGCTAAAGCCATGCAGGGTAATTGTGCTGTATTATTGTACAATGTTTACAGACCTGTTATAAAGTAAAGTGCTAGGCGCCAAAAAGGCACATATCATTATAATTATTAATCTGTTTAGGGTAGCACTTTTTGTTTTGTTTTTCCAATCCACCATTGTGTCAACTCTTACGTCCATTAAACACCATATATCGCTCACACAAAGCACGCGAAAGGCCGCCGAAGGCGGCTTTTTCTCAAGTATCTGTAAAGTGCTTAAAAATAGACACATCGTTGATGTATTAGAGAGCTAGGAGAGATAGGGGAGGGTAAGAGCCTGAGAGAGGAGAAAAAGAAGAACAAACAGGAGAGACGAGAGAGAGAGGAGAGAGAGGGGGAGGTAAAAGCCTGAGAGAGGAAAAAAAGAAGAAGAAAAAGAGAAAAAATGAAAAACAAAAGAAACGGGGGCGAAAGAGAAGAGAGAGAGGAGGAGTGGGAGAAAGAGAGAGAGGGGGTTGTCGGGTGGTGTCGTCTCGTCGAGGGAGCAAGAAAGAAACTTCGAGAAAATAGTCAGGGCAAGATATGGTTTGACCCCAAAAAAATTGCAACAAAAGGTTTTTCAACGGTTTCTAGTAGTATTCGACTTTGGGAATAACATACTAAAAGTCGACTAAAATTGAAGGCTCGGAAAGGTGTTATTTTCAAAATGGCGTCCAAGATGGCCGCCGATACATACAAATGACCATAAATCACATATTATCTAACATAGAAACATCATTTTGATGTCTATCCCATGGTTTCGAGGGTCAGGGAATCCATTAAGACAAGTAAGAACGGTTTTTGATGGTCCAAGAAACCCCTAAATCTAAGATGGCGTTCAAAATGGCCGCCATAACATTAAAATGGACATAAGTTACTTATTATCCATCCGAGAAACATAATTGGGGTGTCTATGCTATGGTTTTCGGGGTCATAGAATCTATTAGGATAAGTTAGAACGTTAAAAAGTGGCTTAGGAATCCACACAATCCAATATGACGTCCGAAGGGCCACAAAACCACTACAATCTCTTAATAGAGGGCGCACTTTATACAAAGAAAATAAACTTTTTTTAATTTATCTCTTTCACCCGTATGGTGGCTACGACCCCCAAGGGGTCAATTAAACTATTGGCAGGTCATTGTCGACACGGGGGGGGGGGATGACAAAGACAAAGTAACAACTTAATAATAATATCTAGACACAAATATTATATCAAATACCCACCACACAATTAAAAATGTTTAAAACGTTGTGTTGTTCATGTCATCTAGCAAATACACATGCAGATATTCGTACCTTCATTTTGATAAGGAATGTAATTGAGTAAGGATAAATCATCACTCTTCTTCTGCTTTACTATCAAGTGACTCGTTATATGGATTGTGGCATGTATCCAGTTGGCAAGGTCCACACACACTGTTACATGGTAGTCCGTAACCTCTGCAGGAACAGCGAAGAGTGCTACAAGCAGTAGAGCAGTTGCAATGAATCAACTTCAGAAGATTACTAGGTGCAGCCTCCATATTCGACACCAGTGGAACCAGGTGATTGTCTTCTAATGTCCAGCCCCAGTCTGTGACGTTCATGTCTCCTTCGCTTTCCATCCATTCCATGACTTGGTAGTATGCTCTGAGGGAGTGGAATTTGGTTGAGGCTTGCGTAGGAGGGAGTCGCTCTGGAGTAATCGCAACCAGTGTAGGCATGCAGGAAAAGAAGTTGTGAGCATAGATCCTTACCCAGGTCCACTTTCAACTGCTTAATGTTGTACACCTTCAGAGCCTTGGTTGCATTGTCAGAGCGGAAGAATAGTTCCCTGCTATTGACATCTGCGTAATGCAAGAGTAACACCAATAGGTCAGTGTCTTCTCCAATCAGAGTAGTAGAATGATGACGAGAAGAATTCATTGAATCTGACAACTGGATGGGCATTCTGCCCACGTTGCTGGTGTGTATTATCCTTTAATTGACGGCCCTCCACCATAGCCGTCAAAAACTACAATTGCAGAACCATAGCGGCGGGTTGTGAAATCAGCATATGATCGTGCTATTGTGCCATAGCTGTCTCCTGTCTTCCATGGTATCCGATGCACCAAGGAACCACCATCAAGGACGTACTGTTCTGTGTTCGGTGGACAGTCTTTCACGGATTCACTAGCATCGAAAAGTGCAGGTGGGAACGGACTGAGCTCATAGCTCATCACCTCTTCTAGTTCAAGCTCCCCTGTTCTTGAAACTACCAGGAGCCGCTGAAACAGCAAAGCAGCATCTATGGTTTGTTCAGGTGCAATTTTCACTCTCGATATCTCTCCCAAAGTCGTAGCTTTCTCTTTCCTTTTGAACGAGACTGTAAAAACAGCATGTCCAATCATGTTTGCCATGATTTTCTTCCCAACTGACTCATATTCATGCACATTCACTCCTGATGAAGCCACTACACCATTCACGATATTTCTCAACGAAGGATCTGGAGAAAATGGTGTGCAAGTTGCAAGCTTTTCGGTGATCTTTGACACGTCAGATGTGTCTCTCTTGATCCTCGCTTCACTTAAGTCCTTGTGCTGATCGCTGGTGGTAAATGAGAGGTTTGTGAACTCTTGCATTGCACTGTTATACTCCGAGGTCACAGGCATAGACATGGTCCATAGTGAGCGTTGTTCCTCATTCATGCCACTACCACGTGTCAAACCCCAGTAGCCTTTAGTGATCTCATCAAGGTCTGTTCTATTACAAGATCAGAGCTGAGGCCGGCCCAGACCTTGTCGGTGCGACGAATTACATGGTATCCATCAGTGAAGTTTTTGTAGGTGTCAGGATGCTTGGTTTCAAGAGCACTCATTTCTTGCACATAGAAATATGCAGACTTTAAGTAATTGAAATGCCCTGCCGCAGCAAAGATTGGTAAGCAATCAGCAACAGCACGTAGATGCAATGACCAAGACCCTATGCAATCTGCGGTAATCAGCATTCTAGCAACTTGTATCATCTTCTGATAGTTTAGCCACAACTGACTGGTCTTAGAGCTCCCTTGCAGTTCCTTCCTTTTCTTGTCAATTTCCTGTTTGATCGTAGCTATGAGATCAGATGTGTTCGTGCTCTCCAAAGTTCTTTCACCTGCCAACACCTCAGTGTACATGTCCTCTGCCTGATCAACAAGCGATGCAAACTCGGGAGCCTCATCTCTCGTGGCTGTTACAATAATGCCATTCAGACACTTGTCTACCAGCAGATGTCTACGGAATGCTCTTTGAACCGACTTTCCTGTCATCATATGGGTTACAGCATTACCACCATAGACTGTTTCAAGAATTTCGCGAAGTCCAGTTCCTTCCATCAGGGTACCGATTGCCCCCAGCAAATTCATGAAGGTGTGAAAGCAACCTAAGCGCAAGACAATCCCTTTCAGTGGGCTATCCTGTGGTGCATCGATGATTAGCTCAGCGGCCTTCCAATATAGGGGCTGATCAAATGTTACTACTGGAGAAACGTTATGCTTTGTTGCCAAATTGCTAAGAAACTCCAACGTAGAAAGAATGCAGATCTTGTCCCCAGAATACATGTCTATCATGGGCAGGAAAATCACAGAGGACTGACCAGGATGATCTTTCCCTCGATAAAAAGTGTGCATCATGCCCGGCCAGTTCGGGGTTTCCTGTCTAAAGCTGAATGCAAGCTCCCAAAGGATGTCAATTCTCATATCAAAGTCAGGAATCAGCTTTGGTATGTCTTGATATTTCATACTGCGACACACATGCTTGGCAAAGCGTAGATCTATGATTGCAACTCTCGAATTATCTGTGATTTTCAAGTCTGAAGTATTTCGCCTCGTAATGATGCGGCTCACTTTCTTTGCTGGTGTCAAAGCAGCAACCATGCCCATTCCGTAAAATGTTCCCTTGCCGTCTATGGTAATGATGTTATGATCAACATTGTCAGCAGCAAATAGAACTGTAATGTCTTGTAGATCAACATTCTTACCAAGGATGTCTGGGGCAACACAACTAGCTGCATTTTTTTCAAATCGTAGGACTTCACCATAGGAGGAACTAAAGCCCATCTCATGCAGCGTATCTACAAGGAACTTTGAACGATGCAAATGATGTGTTTGTACACCGAGACCGATCTGCAATGGTACAATTGTACTTCTTGGTCGAACTGCCTGGATGATTGCCTGACCAATACTTGAAACTTTACGTCGGTTGTCTGTACCTACAAACAAGTAATCTAACAATAAATAAAGAGTTTCAGGAATGTAGGCGAGGGTTGAGTCGAGCTTGAGCATCTCAGAACTAGGGTACTGATCAGTCACTGAAGGCACATTAGTCTTGATGTCACTTTTGATGAGCCTCGCAGCTGTTTCAATGATAGGTCTTTTTTAGGATTCTTCATCCCCCTCTTGATGTTTGAAGTATGACCTGAGTATCTCAGATGCCTTTTCTCTCATAGTCACAATGTCATGCAGACCTTCACCTTCTGCAATATGAAGAGAGTTTCCATATCTGTCCTTCAATTTGCTTTTGAGGTACTAATTGCCATAGGGAAGTGAATCTTCATCCGTTAGAAACTCTTTCATCTTGTTACTGAGATCACAAATAGTAAGTTGTTCTTCGTCACGGGTCTCAAGATATGAGCACACTTTTGAGAATGCCTGCTCCAAATCCAGATCTTTTGGTCTTCCAGATTTATTCCGCTTGGATTCAGGCGCACTTTGGAACTTCAGTGGTACATCACGACTAGTCCGGAAATTGCGACTGCATGAATGATGATACAAACAATCTGCAGCATTAAGATCATATCCAAAGTACTCTATGCGACCTTTCACAGAGAAAGACCAATTGTCAGACCTTTCATCACGTGATTCTAGTATAGTCTTAACAAATGTATCAGTCTTAACATAACTGTAATCTGAACTCTTCAAAACAATACTATTCCCACAAAACAAGCAATCTGTTTTGCTGTTGAAGGGACCTAAAGACATTCGAGCACTTCTTTTTACTGAGTTGGATGGTCCACTTTTCTGATTCATTTCACTTTTAAAGTTTCTTTCTGTCTTATTTGGCAAACATCATCTTCATTGTCAAAAGTTTTTGTGCAAATTGGGCAAATATCGTAGTTAACCTTGCTTGAACTCATTGTGAGACCTGCAGGTAGGAGATAAAGCCAGTTGCAATAGTTCACACATACAGCGCATTGAAGGAAATATAAAAGTCATCATGTTCAATGCTATTCTGCTCTGAGGATTTGTTGAAATTGTTGTTCCCAAATTATATGAAACCAGTTAGTCCAATAGCTCACTGGTCCAAGTAATCTCTCTTCGTGGCATCCACAATAAAGGATGGGTGAATCATATTTGGATGAGGGATTGGTTATTGTTTTCACTAAGAATTAGATATATTAAGGGAAAGGAAGTGTTAAGAGTAGGGAGAAGGTTGAAGTTAGGATTGACACTTAATACCTAAATCCTCTCCTTCTTTCCTCGTATTGAAAGATAATCGGACCAGTGAGACCAACATTTGTGGGTACATTGTAATCAGGAAACTATAGCATAATCACATATATTTGTTTTAAAGAATTGCAGTTCTTTTGCAATTTTACAAATTTGGGGAATATCTTATTGATTACTTTTATTCAATCAAATCCTAAAAACAACAGTATGGATATTTTTAGTAAATAAGTAAAGTCAACATATTCTTTACATATTCGTTTTTATCCTCACAACATGCTCAGTACATCCTTTAACGGCATCACTTCCTTGACATAACAACCATGTCAATAAAATATGTAGGCCTAACTTTATCGTTCAGTACGTAATGGAACAAATGCCCCCCCCCCCCCATCCACCAATTATATTACTTGCCTTGATATCTACGTCAGCTCTTTCTGTCGTACTTGTCTGATATCATTGTTTAAGTACCTGGGTTACAGTGAATCTACTTGAGTAAATCTTCAATCTAAAAAGAAATAACAAATATGCGACATTCATAATAACTATAGTAATAATCATGGCAAAGTTGCAGTTCCGAACAATGCTTCAATCATTATCTATTCATTCTTATCCATTCAAACAAATTGTGGTAAAGAACACGTATGACTTAATCACATATAAATGATTATACTTCAGAGAAGGTGAAAAGGGTACTTACATGAACACGTTTACTTGTCCTTGTGATACATTTTACATGTAAATAAAATCTAAAGCTATAGTTCAAATCTAAAGAGATATGTAACAACAAAAAATATGCTAATGAATGTTGGAAAAGAAACTTACATTACAGATGTTCCTTTGTCCTTGTGTTCTACTAGATTATGGAATAGAGAAACTTACATTACAGACGTTCCCTTGTCCTTGTGTTCTACTAGATTATGAAATAGAGAAACTTACATTACAGATATTCCTTTGTCCTCGGTGTGTTCTTCTACTTATGGAATGAAGAATTAAACAATGATTTCACTAGTGTGTAGTCTTCGTTATTGTCTTTCTCTTGCCTGAATTATTTCTCATACATTCCAATGCCTCTCATTAGGTTGACATATATTTGGGCTCATTGTGTCAAATATCTGAATAAATGATGATGCTTCATGTACCTCAGTTGGTTGTTGCATCGCTGATACATTTAACCTGTTACTTAGGTTATATGCTTCAATGGTACAAGAAAACTACATTTTGTCAGGGGGAGGGTGTGAGGCACCTTAAATTTGGGAGGTTTCCTAGGCTACCAATGAACATTTTAACTCATTTCAATGTATTTTCTCCCCCCAAACCAGGAGATAGACACCACAATTATGTCTCCAGGATGGATGATAAGTTATTTATGGCAATTTTTAGGCATCGGCGGCCATCTTGGACGCCATCTTGGATATTGCGGGTTTCCTAGACCATCTACAAACATTCTAACTTGTCTAAATGGATTCTCTGACCCCCCAAACCATGGGATAGACACCAAAATTATGTCTCTAGGATGGATAATAAGTGATTTATGGCCATTTTTAGGTATCGGCGGCCATCTTAGACGCCATCTTGGATTTTGGGGGTTTCATAGACCATCTACAAACATTCTAACTTGTCTAAATGGATTCTCTGACCCCCGAAACCATGGGATAGACACCAAAATTATGTCTCTAGGATGGATAATAAGTGATTTATGGCCATTTTTAGGTATCGGCGGCCATCTTGGACGCCATCTTGAAAATAACAGCTTTCCGAAACTCCGATTTTGGTCGACTTTTAGTATGTTATTCCTGAGGTCGAATACTACCAGAAACCGTTGAAAAACCTTTTGTTGCAATTTTTTGGGGGTTGGGGTGCTTTTTTACCGTATATTGACCTGACTAAAAATACAAGTATTGTAGATGTAGTCACTCTCGAAGTCGTCACAGCGGATAAAGTATCTGATGTTCTGGTTTCCCTGTTCATGGTATGTAATCGACTAGTGGGCTTAGCTTTGTTGTCTCTTCCCAGATGTTATGTGTTTTTCTATTTCCTGTTTATTTTTCATGCATAATTATATATGTATTGCTTTATCTTAAATCATTTATATTCATGTTTTATACATGCATGCATTGGTAATGTGTTATTCTCATGTCTGATTCCATGTTAATATATGCTAATATGAAACCCGATATGTTATGGAAACAGCCGGTGAATGATTTGTATGGCAATTGTACTTTTGTATTGCGCATGCATGACCAATAAATCAAACTGAATTTGAAAAGGATGATCGAGGAATGTGAATGCATCGTTTTATTGTTTGCTCAGAAAACTCCTTCTCTCTGTTCGCTCTGTGTGCACCCAATGGTCTGATATTAGGGACTTTTAGATTTGCGGGGACTGATACTGTGACGTCAATTCATGGCAGTGCATTAAAGGGACGTCGACCGTAGCAATCCCCATTGTCTTCGTGCGAACCTAAAAGTCCCTACGATCGACGGTATCCCCCGCCCTCATAAAAAAAGGTTCCGGAAAGTGTTTTGATATTTAGGAAGCTTCATTTCATCCTCTATCTCTCGGATATTCGATATACAACTAGCTGAATACCTGTAAAAAATGTGAGAGGAAAAACTGATGTCAGGGTATAAAATGTCAGCAGTGCATGAGAATTATCCTTTGTAAATGTCGTGGAAATAAGTGCACTAAAGAGATGTGAGTTGTTATTAATTTCAAGTTTTAATGAGGCAGACCAGATTAGTTTAGATTATTTTAATCTGGTACTAGTAGACCTCTATTGATTTCTGTCTGGAACATTGTCTTCAGGTAATTGAGAAGTTGAGGAGGTGATGTAGTATCCTGATCTTTAATTTGGAATGCATTTTGATTTTAATAGAGAAAGACAATTTGTTTTGGATACTTTATACCATAAGTAATAACAATAGTGCCTTTATTGCTCTGCAGTTTAATGTGCCTTTTCAAATTCAGATATACTATTATAGTATATCTGAATTTGAAAAGGCACATTAAACTGCAGAGCAATAAAGGCATATTGTTATTACTTATGGTATATGATTCCTTCATCACAGTGGAGATGCATTAGACCAAGATATTTAGAGATCTATTAAATCAAGCTTTTTATTAAAAAAAATAGCAATCGTGAAGCATGGTTGGTTGTAGTTAATGCAATAGGCCTTAAATCATTCTCGCTTGCAAGCTGTGATTAGAATATAGGAATGGCCAGCTTCAAGAAAAGGTGTTGATTTCTCACTGTTTCGTGTAGTTTTCTAATCTTTCATTGCTGCAGATTTGGAGTGATTCATCTGGATACTTCATCATCAATCAACCGAACATCTTTAAAAGATTGCTGAAATCAGTTTGACAGCGGCTGCTATACACTCCTTAGATTAGAAAGCAAAAACTTCACATAATTCCTTTATTTCGAGAAATCATATTGAAACACGAAGATAACTAGATTTGAATTTGTCATTGTTGATTAGGTGATCCATAGCAGATCGATCTCATCTAAATGACAAAGAAACGATCGCCAGACGGCATCTCACGAATGATCAAAATTGTTTACTGATAAATTGGCCTCTCAGATTCCGCCGATCACGAGGAACTCTGCAGATACCTAGTTATATGAAAATTGAATATTTATATTTGTACAAACAAAATGATCAAATATAAATTATCAGAAATCGAAACATTCCAGTCATGAATGCTATTGTTTATAATTTCTATCATTTTAAGCTTGTGAATGTTCTGAAAGTCATGAAAGTGGAGAAAAGGGATGAGATTACAAAGTAGCACAAAGAGTGAGTGAAAGAAAGTGTCTTTTGCTTTTACTTAACTGTCAGGGCTCGCAAGGCATCAAGCTCTGCTTATCTTGGAGCCCTGGCGAATTCTGTTTAAAGAGAAACTCCAGTACTGGTAAAAAAAAAAATCAAAAAAAAAAAATCAGAGAATCAAACGAAACTTACACTGAATGTTCAAGATTACAAATAAACGACATGTGCCAAACAATTTTGGAAGAAAATGTATACTGACTGAGTAATGAGCATAGAAAGACAAGGAAATCAAGGTAGTACCAACCCCGACACCATGTGTGTTGTCCCATATATAGCTTTCTGTGTACA
>BEXV01002896.1:42101-53206 GCA_003118195.1 Hemicentrotus pulcherrimus | reverse complement strand
TTTTTTGTTGTTGTAACATACCTAGTTAATGATGTAGGCTAGGTCTAGATCTAGTCTAGGGTCTAGTATACAGTACTAGTACTACATGTGCAATGTATACATGTAACTCCAGGAAGCTCCAATGCCAACGCAATTTTAGTACTACTAGATCTCACATTCTAGGCCCTATTTTGTGTGTATCTTTTGAAATCAAGATTTTGTTGACAGTGTTTCTACAGCTTTCTACTGCTAGCTAGGCACGTAGAACTAGTCTAGATCTAGATCTAGTTTAGCTTACAATTAATAGCGCATGCACAGATCCGATCTCAGCCTCATTTTCGTAAGTTGGCGCCTAGCCTAGCCGACATGGGCCCTTCAGATTGGCTATCGCTGTTCTCCATTCACTCAATGCTATAAGATATTTGTGCAAGGAGCAAGCTTGCAATTTTCAGTTTTTTTCTATACCAAAATTATGATATTTCAGTTAAACCCTCTAGACTCTATATGATTTTTTCTCTGAAGTATTTCACTTTTAGTTTAAGTTAAAAAAAACTATTTTTTAAGTTTGAACAATTTTCATTTTCATCATGTTTAAGGTTCAAACTGGAAATTGATTCTGAGATGTTCGTTGATTTTGCTATTTTATGTGTGTGCAATGCTGTGTGTGCGTCAGTTACATGTGTGTGTGTGAAGTGCGTCACCTGTTTAAAGCAAGACGTCAAAATCTCTGTCGTGTGACGTATTATTACGTATTGACTTTGCCATTGAACTTTTTGCACTTACATGTACATGTAAGTTAAGTAGGCCCTCTCTCACTTGAACTCAAAGCCACTCGAGCGGATCGGCCAATGATAGCGCGTAAACTCACTGTACAGCGCTCAATGCGCAAAGTTCTTCGTGCTAGGTCTAAGTCTACATGAAATTCGCGTTAATGAAATTCAGTTTACCCATGCAATGAATTGATCTAGAAATAAGGTAATATATGTAACAAAATTTAGAGGTAAAGACCCTTTTTGGAAAAACGCCCCCCCCCCCTGTCAAAAAATGAAAAGGAAGCTCTTATTACCAATCATGTGAAAGAATGTGTTTTGACTAATAGTTATTAAGTGATGATACAAATTTTGCCGGAAATCGCCTACTACATGTAATTGATAGAAATATATTGTGCATGTGTTGCATAGTGCATATATACATCTTTCTGTGTACAGTGCTTGTAACTTTACCAAGACTGGGCCAATTTTCTTATGAATTTGATGATTCCAGAACCTTGCAGTACACACCGATTCCACAACGTTTCTCTCACAATGCAATCGCATGACCAGAGCTGGTCTTTTACCTTTAATATTTGAGCCTTGAACCCTTGTCAATCTAAATGTACACATTGCTCATGTCGGTGTGTGTCTGACGTCTGGCAAATCAAATGGATAATTAAATATTTACAGTACCAGTAAATACTATTAGTATTACCTTGCAAGATACATCACAGAGTTGCCAATTTGTGTTTGATTGATTCCACCTTCACAAATTTGTGATTTTTTAAATTGTTATTTTTAATTGTATTTGACAATTGCCTGTTCTCTCCTGTGAAGTTTCCTACGAGCATCTCACATCAGCAATGTGGGGATGTTCATTGGTTCATTGAACACACCAATCATGACAAAATCATGCATTCAATTCAACCAATGGTCCATACAAAATACAATGCCACTTATTGGTTCATTGAGGGATCATTCATAAATATTCAACTAAATGTTTGTAAAAATGTACCGGGGCCCGTTCCTAGAAACTGTCATATTAAAGTCTAACTTCTTGACTATCCCATTGAAACGTGTGTTATAGAATTAACACGCGTTTCAATGGGATAGTCCAGAAGTTAGACTTATGACGGTTTCTAGGAACTGGCCCCAGGTGCATAATTCTTCAAAATGTCAACGAACAAGGTCTAGCAAAGGGAAAAGTACTAATCAATCAAAAATATGACTTTTTTTTTGGGGGGGGGGGAAGAATAGGATTTTTGTTCTGTTGGGGTTGGTAGCTCTGATGTGTGTCAATCCCGACCCCCTTCAGAAAAAAATTGTGTATTGTCTATTAATACTCAGATAGACAATGGAATTGTTATCAGGTTATTTCAAAGGCAAGGATCAAGTGAAAGAGATGTAAATATTAAGATAAAAGATAAAAGCCTTCGCGTTTATGGATCTACATGTACACTGTACATTGTATATGTATGTGCATTCACTGAATGAGTATTATTGTTTGTACACAAAACAAAGTTTGAGGCATGTGCAATACATTGTTTGAAAATGACAGGGACAGTCAAGCTACAATGTACATGTAATGTCAGGGCCCTCACCGCTTTGGTCATTCCAGCATAATGGTGTTTAAAGTTTTGGCCTCTCTAAATTTTAAAAATCAAAAGTTTGTGGTCTTTCTTTTTGTTTTTGAAGTCAATTTTGATAAATACCGTATGTTAAGTTATTAAGTTTTTCATGAAATATGTTAAATTTGTTCAAAAATATTCAGAACATGTTAAAGGGTTTTTGGCAAATGGCTTGAATGTAGCAGATTTATGCCAGAAGGGCCGTTACTTACATGTACACAGCAAAATGTCAAAGGGCCCTATCCTGCCGTTATCGTAGTGAGCGTCCTTCTGGCGTAAAGAAATTTTCTTGTTTCGTTACACCTTTGGTTTGCCAGAAAAGCCCCTGCTACGGCTACTGGATCATGAAAACTGATACAACTGATAAATTAATATGTTTAAAGAGACGGTTGAGTTCTGGGAAGAGGTGGAACATAATTTGTTATTATTATTCATTCGACCATTCATATATAAAAAGCACAAATACAATACAGCCTAGCAAGAGACAAGTACATAATAACAATTAACAAACAAAGAGATAAGGGAGCAGCAAGTGGGTCAGGGTGCACAAAAGTGAAGTTCATCACTGTTGCCCGGAGGCATGTGCCCCCACACATTCTACTCGCAGTACATAATCAAAAATTCTATACATAGAATATTGCACATGATAAATGGGGGGAAATTACAAAATAAGATGATATGGAATAAAAATTGAATATAAAAAAGTTAATTTAAAAAATGATTTAAAGAAAATATTTAAAAATGCTACAATTTACAAACAATTAATACCTCCTCAACTCTGAACATTCAGCACAAATATAATCCTAGAACCATTATTACATAAGCTGCATGAATTGAACATAGCATTCAAGAATATCATTCAATGAAATTTGAGTATAACTGTCAAGGTACATGTAGGCATCATCCTGATCAAGAGCAGGCATGCAAAGGATTTGAAAAAATATGTAATAATACAGTGTGAATTTTATGCAAAGTACTGGAAGGCTTCCAAAATAAACATGAACAGAATGGTATAGATGATATAGCAACAACAGCAAGAAAAAATATGTGTGTATATTATTATTGAAAATGAATCTGGAAAGAATGGAACATAAATAGGGTTTATCATGATAACCTACATGTAAGTAAAAAGAATCAACACTGCATGGATATACTGGATAAATTAAGATAAATTACAAGATAAAAACCTACAAACAGGATATACAGTAGTTTCAAGGCCACATATACGTGTATGTACTCAACATGACTGTATGTTATATATACAATGTATATGCCTGACAGGCAATGGCATTCAGGAGAGAATTATAAGATAAGGAGCAATGAAAGTACTGAAGGAGTGGGAAAGGGAGAGAGAGAGAGAGAGAGAGAGAAGAAAGCTCTAGAGAAGAGAGCTCTAGAGAAGAGAGGAAATGGTTAAAGAGGGAAAGCTCTGCTACATGTAAGACATAATTCTTGTAACATGACCTAGAGAATAGAATCATATAGTGTAAGTTAATGTGAATGTTATCATCGTTATTATTCAAGTGTGGAAGAACATCAGATTAAAAGTGTGCCCTGAAAAGCATGGTTCTTCAAATGCCTTAATATTCCAAATATGGCCTGTAACAGCATAAAAATTGGGACGGATTTGTAAATGCCACTTATTTGTGTAGTCCCATATAGTCCATACATGTACATTCATCTTTCGGTGTACAGTGCGTGTAACTTTACTAAAACTGGACCCAATTTCTTATCATTTTGATGATTCCAGAACCTTGCAGTACACATCATTATTTACAATGTACATACAGTGTACATGTATATTGGGTCTATTATTGTAGGCTAATCATATTTTTTTACTGGTGTTTTTATTGATATTTATTGATTAAAATAGAAATAACAAAATAATCTGTCATTGATATCATTTTTCCTGTGTACATTGTAGGTTAAGGCCCTTTTGGCGTAAGGAAAAAGATGAGATACATGTCCGTGTTAGGGCCTTTTAAAATTCATAATTGCCTTCCTAAATAAATTGAATTTCAACAAGTGAAGCACGTCATTATAAAGAAAATTTTGAAATCTACAGGTGATGCTAATAATAACTCAATAACCCCCGAAATCAGTTTAAGGCCCTTTTAGCTAAATGGCCAACGATGATTCCATGACATTTGCTCCGCGACAATTGCTCCGCTGTAAATTTCATACACTAATCGAATGGCTAACTTCAACCCTGGATTCAACACTATACCCTACCCTAAACCTAACCCTAAACCTAACATAAAACCCTATTGAAACCCTAACCCTAACCCTACATCTTAGACGAAATAAAGCCCGGAGCAATTGTCGCAGGAGCAAATGTCGTGTCACTGCCAACGATATAACCTTTAAAATCCTTGCATCATGTAGAGAGATTGAAAATCATTGATTTTTAAAAATCAATATTTGCTCTATGTTTTCTCAACTTTTCAACAATACTCTTGCCTATAAAGACGCAAATAGTTTTCAGAGACATTGAATTTGATATTAACATTGTAGAAATAAAGGAATTAATTGTTGCCAACGTGAGGAACATTTTGTTCAATTTAGCCCTTAAAAAAAATCCTTTTCTGAAAGAGTTATTTAACAAAAATTATTATTGTACATGTACAGTGTACATGTACATGCAAATCATTGCTGGAAATTTGATCTTTCATTTAACAATTATGCCTCTGTGGAAACTGGAAAGCTTAAGATGTTGCAGGTACATGTTTAGTACTACATGTAAGTTGTAATTTCTTTGAAATTGCTGCAAAAGGCAGGGTATTGTATGTCGGCATTACAAACAGCCAAGTTACTGGTATTGTGTAACATACATATCACACAAATGTCAATAAATATGAGTACCAGTAGAATTACATATGCTGGCATCCATTTTGACTTTCGACACCTCGCTCTAAAAAATGTGTGATTGTGAAGAGGAGGTTAAATTAGTAAGGTGTAATTCATCTTTCTTTCTCTCTTTTTTTTAAAGGGATCTGGTAACTTTGTCTCAGATTCTGAAACAAAATTCTGGATTAAGCTCATGATGCAATGATAATTAATAACCTTTAGGTCAGTCAGAAATCACATGGCTTTTACAAACCGATCGCCTGTCTGATTATCAAGATTTTTATGATTGGAATTACAAATTTGGAAAACCGTTCGCCTGACAGTTTTCATAACACTACAGTCTGTTGGGGAAAATGAGTATGGTAAAACCGGTCACTCAAAGATTTTTACCTTTTTGAGGCACTTCTTGATCATTTTGAAGCGTGATTTTTTTTAGGGCTTCAATATTACACCATATCACAAACACTGGTAACATGTGTACATGTAGGACCGTGTATCTCAGATTTAACATTGTTAAACAATCCCTTTAAAGGCATCGTTTAACAATGTTCAATCTGAGATGCACGGCCGGCCCTACATTTACGTGGTATCTGTGTCTGTGATATGGTGTAATATTGAAGCTCTAAAAAAAGTTGCGCTTCATTTCAAAATAATTAAGAAGTTCCTCAAAAAAGTAAAAATCTTTGAGTGACCGGTTTTACCATAGTCGTTTTCCCCAATAGACTGTAGTGTTATGAAAACTGTTAGGAAAACACAAATTTTGGATTGATTTCCAATCATAATTTTCATGATAATCAGACAGGCAATCAGCTTGTAAGAGTCATGGGGTTCCTAACTGACCTAAAGGTTTATAATTATCATTGCAGCTAGCACGAGCTAGATCCAGGGTTTTGTTTCAGAATCTGTCAACAAAGTGTAATACAGGATCATAATATAGAATGACGCAAAACAAACCCATAATGAAATGGAATAGAATCAATAGAAAGAAAGAAACCAAGAAAGATGATTTACAGTGAAACATTTCTTCCTTTTTTAACACTTTACAGTTCATGTCAAAATTGTTTTGTTTGATGCAAATTTTTGGAGGCTCAGTACACAAGGTATTTCAAGAGGTATGTAGATTTGAAAAGTACCATGCTCCTTTTGTTATCTAGTCTTTGCAGAATTACCGTAGATATAAATTAGCCTCTCATGTACAAACAAGATGAAGCAAATGTTAAATTTGTTTGAGACAGGTGATCATAGTGGGCAAGGAAGTCAACATTTAGGGGTATTTACACTGTAAGCCAAAAGCATTGGTTTTTCTCACATTCCATTTTTGTGTGGAAGTTGCTAGGCAACATGGAATAGGTTACCTTGTGAATTACGCTGTAGTATGTCAATTGAAGTATTTAAGAAACCTCTCAAAACACACCTACAATGTATTTACATTGTAATTAACTGCATTACATTTTCTAGCATATTTTTGTTGAGTTTTAATTCATTGATGTATTTGTTTTGTAAAGCACTTTGATCAGTTGTAAACTGGATATAGCGCTATAAAATAAACAATTTATTATTATTACCCATAAAGAGGATGAAGAAAAAAAATCCAAATCTAAAAATCCACCTCTGGAGTTTGGTTTTTTGAAAAGCTAGCTGGCTGAAACTCCACCAGTTTTTGGAGGGTACATGTGAATTATTCCATTTTTCACCCACGTTAAAGGTAAAGACCAGTATTGGAAACGCCCCAATTTCAAAAAATGAAATGGAAGCTCTAATTACCAAACATGTGAAAGAATATGTTTTGACCAATACATGATGATAAAAAATTGCCAGGAAACCGCCTACTAATTCATATATTTGGTAAATTTGTTTCTCTCATGGTCTGTGAGAAATAAAGGGTAGTCCCATATACATCTTTCTGTGTATAGTGCTTGTAACTTTACGAAGAATGGGCCAAATTTCTTATCATTTTGATGATTCCAGAACCTTGCAGATGCTAGATGATCAACCTTTTCTGATCGATTCCATAACGTTTCTTTCACAATGCAATCGCATGACCATAACTGGTCTTTACCTTTAATCTCCTCCCTCAGTGACAAGTAGTGCATGCGCACAACTCACCAAAAAAAAAAAAGCCACAACAAAACAAAAACAAAACATACATGTAACAAAAAACAAAGAATCAACAGTTTTAACACCAACAGTTGGTTTGTTTGGAGTTGTGTAGAAAAGGAAATCATTGAAATGAGTTTTTCTGCAATTTCAATGGGCCTAGTGTAGTATGTGCTTCAGTTTGTCAATAATCTTTCTATTACAAATTTGTCTAAAAACCAGACAGTCACGAACATTGAATCTGAGTCGACGTCTCAATGATAATCTACTATTATTTGGAATCACTTGTGAAAGCAAGTGTACAGGACTACAGGTACATGTACAATACATGTTGTAAATGCATGTGCATGTACAATCAAACTCAAAACATTATTTTCATGGCAATAACAGAATTGAAGATATCTTTATCGCAGTCTGTCCTTGGCAATCTTTTTGGTAAACATACACAAGCGAGTCCTCCAATATACTGACATTACATGTACCGCTATATCTGATATTACATGAATATTTGTATTGTTTTTCATTGAGGTGCATTCACGTACAAACCTAAATCAAAATCACATCAAAAGGAAATTCACGCCAAGGCCAGTTATTATTTGCTTACAACTTACTGCACAAATGATCACAGTAATTGAAAGACTATATGGAGAGTACACAAAAGGATTCCTGGACCATATCCAGGGGCTCCACGGGGGCTCCATGAGACTTGGGGGGTGTTTCACAAAGATCCTAAGTAGAACTTAACACTAAGTTGGACTTAAAAATTATGGACAGCCATTGGAGCCTTAAAGGGGTCCGGTAACTTTGTCTGAGATTCTGAAATAAAATTCTGGATTTAGCTCATGATGCAATGATAATTTTAAACCTTTAGGTCAGTCAGGAACCCCATGACTTTTACAAGCCGATCGTCTGTCTAATTATCAAGATATTTTTGATTGGAAATACAAATTTTGAAAACTGTTCGCCTGACGGTTTCCATAACACTACAGTCTATTGGGGAAAACGAGTATGGTAAAACCGGTCACTTAAAGATTTTTACTTTTTTGAGGCAATTCTTGATCATTTTGAAGCGCGATTTTTTTTTAGAGCTTAATTCAATATTACACCATATACAGACACTGGTAACACGTAGGGTCGTGTATCTCAGATTTAACATTGTCAAACGATCCCTTTAAAATGAAATATATTCAAAATCAGAAATTCAAGTTATTTAGACTTTTTATAAATCCCACATCCAGAACATGAAATTTCCTTGATGATAGAAAATGTGAATGATTTGAATCAACATTTTATGCCTTTCATAATAACTTTTACAAAAGATTTTTATAGATGCCAACAGCTTTCCGTAATTGTTAAGTCCAACTTATAAAAATAGAAATAAGTTCAACTTGGGATCTTTGTGAAACACCCCCCTGGACTTAAAGCAGATCTGTTTTAAAAGTATGCATAACATTTGAATAAGTTGGTAACCGGTCTACAGTGTAATAGCCACCAATGGAAATATTTTCTTGAATCCAAGTTGAGTGAATACTGTACAGTGTACATTGTATGTCATTTACCATATTGTTTCTTAAACACTTACATGTTGCTCTTTGCTTCTCCTCTGTTTATCTAAATCTTCTGAAATCTTCCTTGATCATTTATGTGATAAAACGAGAACTGTTTATGTAAATATTTACATTTTAGTTTCCCTTTCCTTTGTCTTGTTCATACAGATCTGTTGCAAACATTGATGCCTGCACATCTCATCTTGCAGCCAGCCCATACATTGTACATACATGTAGCACCGACTGTTTGGCCCTACAACCGTGAACTCTTGGCTTCATGTACCACGCCTGTACATGTTCTTTGGTGAAAAAGATCACGTAGCATGTACATGTATGTAAGATGTTGTCTTCAAGAGAGACTGTTGCACCATTTTAGAAGATGACCTTGTACCACTTCAGAAGGTGACCTTGTACCACTTTAGAAGGTGACCTTGTACCACTTTCGAAGGTGACCTTGTACCACTTTCGAAGGTGATCTTGTACCACTTTTGATAGAAGATGACCTTGTACCACAGTTATCAGACTTTCTGGACACGCTGCAGTCTATGCGCTCTGAAGTTATGGCCAGCCAAACAAATTTTGAATTCTTGAATACATGTGAAGAAGATGCGTACACTGTGTGTTTGCTAAAATCCTACAGTATTAGAAGCCCATGCCTTTATTTCAAAGAGAAGCTAAAGTCAACATCAACCTTATACAAAGGGGAAGATTAATATCTAACTATTTGAACAGAGATGATAAGATAAATTTTGAATTAAAACAAAATCAGTTTTTATTTATTACACTATTTATTTATACAGAAGATATATTTTGGTAAACTTCTATTTATTGACATGCCAAATTGTATTTTTAGAAGACTTTGAATTAAGTTCATTCTCTTTTTGAGTTGAAGAATTATTGACAAGATGGGTTCCATTGTAACTGACAACTCGATCTTCAGCTATCGGTATTTGACGATGGTGAATCTGATAACGTTAGGAACCGAACTCTGCTCGTCGGCGGCCTTCAGCTATCTCCCGCCCCTGCTGCTCGAAGCTGGCTTCTCAGAAAGCGGGATGAGCACCGTCATGGCCATGGGACCGTTCCTGGCGCTGTTTCTGCTCCCTGTAATGGGCACGTCAAGTGATCGTTGCCAAAGTCGGTTTGGGCGTCGTCGACCTTACATCGCCTTGCTCTCACTAGGAATCATCGTTTCGCTGACCCTTCTTCCAAACACGAAGCTGATCACTGCCTACTTCAACCCCTACTTCCCGGAGAAGCAATTTGGCTTGATGTTTCTGGCAGCATGTGTGATTCTTCTAGACTTCTGCTCTCAGGTATGCTACACGCCCATCGAGTCACTCCTGTCGGACCCCTGCAAAACGGAAACCCAACGTAACCGCAGCTTCGGAATATTCTCGCTGATGATGTCATTGGGTGCTTGTCTAGGGTACTGGATTGTGTCAGTTAATTGGAGCGAAACCGTCCTGGGTTCTTACTTAGGAGGACATGAAAGAACTTTATTCACTCTACTGCTCATCCTGTTCACATTCTGTTTTATTCTATCGACTTACATTGCGCGCGATCCTCCATTACTTGATGCTTCACTCGAAGACATCATCGAAGTGAACTCTGCTAACCCTCATCCAACTCTGAATGGAAAGCCAGTACTAAAGCCTGCGAAGGGTTCCACCATTGCATCAGTACCTTTTATGATATCAGCAACTCAGAATACTCTCTCCTATCATGTCCCTTCCAGGATATGCATTCGTGTGAAGGCCATGTGCTCGTCTCTTTTTGCGTGCATTTCTAGACCAAAGATAGACCTCAGCCCCATTGCGGATACCCTTGAGGGCATAAGGACGATGCCAAAGGCTATGAAGACGCTCTGGATGGCTCACCTAATGACATCCACAGCAGTGATGGGCTTTCGGTTATATTTCACAGACTACATGGGCGAATCGATATTCAGTGGCAATCCCGAGGCAGTTGACGGCTCTCTTGTCAAAAGAGCTTATGAAGAAGGTAAGAAAGTCTATGAATGTTTTCTGTCTTTTAGGGCTCTTGAAACCATAATAAGTCTAACATCTTGGATATCATTTAGAAATGCATCCCATTCTATAAGGTCCCCCCCCCCTCCCTTTGCGTGTAACCCCCAAATCTTGAAATCTATGGTAGGCTTTTTAATTTTTAATTTTGTTTACCGTTTTAATAGTTTATTTTTATTTTTAAAGCATTACAAACTGAGAAATATCAGCCCAAAGAGGGAGAAAAAA
>BEXV01002896.1:17817-37912 GCA_003118195.1 Hemicentrotus pulcherrimus | reverse complement strand
CAAAAAGATGCGTTTACAATTTGTAAACGTGTTTAAATGGGTCAACGCACTGACCTCTTGTGGGTCTACGTAGCATGCACAGTGAAGGTTTGCCAATTCAGCCGGAAGACCAATTAAGGCCACCCAGGGATAATTGCCTGGAGGAGCCAGAGAAGTGAGCATACACAGTACACCGTGAAACTGCGATTATGATGAGCGTTACAAATCGCTCATTCTGCCTTCAAAATGTAAGCTTAAACGCACCCTTGTTGTACTACATGTATATCAAGGGAGCTATGAACCCATCCTTCTTTCTCTCTCTCTCTCTCTCCATCTTGCCTTTGCATCTCCCTTCTTTACAATTATTCATCCTTTGGCGATACATTAATCTACATTTGCCACACTCTACCCAGGTGATGAACATGTACATGTATGTACTAAAGTGGGTTTCTGGCAGGTATTAATTCCTTGAAATGCTAGAGCGCCATAAGTGCCAGGAGTGTTAAGCTTGACAGACATGAGCGCTATACGATAACCCACTATTATTATCATTATTTTCCTTCTATGAAATAAGCTCTTTAAAGGGAGTTTATCATGACGAGACTATGTGTCTTTCCCGTGGCTCTACTTGGGGCCCATCGAATATAATACGACTATGGACGATGCGACCGCAGCGTTCATGTGCGTGCAGCATACGTGAAACCGAAATGTGATTAGAACTTCGGTCTGTTTCGCGAACCCTAGAGCGCGCTGACCCAGTTAATCAAGTCATTTTACGTGCAGTTGTCCAAAACAAGACGTAGATGGCGCTAACCAGTATTTGCCATGATACACTCCCCTTAACATGCCTATCAAAATCTCTTTATCCATTTCTTCTACTTAGTTGTACTACCAAGACAGCGGCGATACCGGTGTCCATGGCAAGGGTGCTGATCTGGCCCTCCTAGACAGTGCCTACATCCTCTCTGAGGTCATCTCATCGTTCGCCTTTGGCATCGTGGTCGAGATGACCGAGACGACGGGAGCGTACATCGCCTGCTCGTTTGCGTGTGGTCTTGCGAGCTGTTTGATGGTGCTTAGAATTAAGTAGTACTTGTGCTATAAAGTCCTTTTATCATATATAATACAGTAATGCCAGTTTTCAGGCAGTAGCCTGAATTTGGGCCCTGGCAAGTTATTTTCAGACCATAGTTTAGGCTTTTTTTTTACAAAATAGCTCATTCTAGGTGATTTTCAGGCCCTCTGACCAATTCTTACTGGCATCCCTGATAGTGGTGGGTCCGAAAAGAAAAATAAAGTACAGAGAGAGAGAGAGAGAGAGGGGGGTATAGGAAGATAGTGTATTAAAGAGAGATGGGGGAGGGAAGGGTGAAGAGAGAAGGAGGGAGGGGCAGAGAGAAAGAGAGAGATAGAGACAAAGAATATTAAAACATACCTGTGTGGAAGAGAGGGAACTGGAGAGAGGAGGGAGGGACGGAGAGAGAGAGAGAGANATGTACGATGCAATGGCATATGCGCACCTGACTCTTTTCCTCTGTCCATCTCTCTCTCTCTCTCTCTCTCTTTTCTTTCCTGTTCTCTGTTTGGCTCATGACTTAAAGGTGCTATGTCCCATTTGCAGGCCAAAAAAATGAAAAAAGTTAAATTCCAACTGCATTTGAAAGATAATACTATTTTAGAACTTCCCTAAAAAAGGTGGGGCTTGAAAATGTCTTCAAGTGGGAAAACAAGGACTATTAGTTGTCAAATCGACTTTAGGGCTATAGAGCCCAAAATTAATAGTCTTGATTTTCAGACAATTGTACCGAATGGTCATACGTTTTATGCTGCGCAAAGATTCAATCAGTTTAATCTTGGACATCACAAGAAGTGCGTTATTGATGTAGACAAATGCTCATGTACCCTTTACAACTCTTTTCATGAATGTTATTACCAAAGAAGAAAAAAAGCCAGTCAATCACTCAATAGTGCCTGACAGTGAAGTCTAGCAAGTAAACGGGTTTCCTTGCATAATATGAATATGAGGACACTGCTAACGTTTAAATTTCACAGATAGGACATACATGACATATTCATAATTCATGCAAAGTTCTACATCATTTGAGGTTGGCTGCAAAAGGGACATACATGTAGTACCTTTAAACCAGACTAGTAACAAACATTTGTCTTTACACCTGTCTTCTATTGATACACCTTTAAAGACCATGTCAGAAGTGTAAAATGAAATAGATGAATTATATATCAAGGAAATCTGATGAGGCATAGATAACAGTAATATATCAATTACCGGTATATGCTAATTTTGTGTCTGTCGGAGAAGTAACAGCTCTCTGAATACTCAAAATTTGAATTTTTGAAAAATCGGAAGTTGTCGACCTAAAACCTAGCTATTGACTTGATGACATCCTCTCATGTGGAGGACGCATATTCACTTTGACTTTGCAGTAATTAAGTCCAGCTTGTCGCCTCAGCTATATAGACAAGCCGATCGACTCAACGCGTAACGTTGTAACTGCGGCAGATTTGACCCCTGTTGACCCGTAATTCAGAGGTGTGAGGAATATGAAGTTTTGATTTGCATTTGTGCAATACTGAAAGGGAAAATACTTGTTATTCCTTTGTATTTGTATTCTACGGTCATTGAGAATTCCATTAATATAAAGTTGTATTTCATCGGACAGGGTCTTTAACTGTGTGTAGGGGGGAGGGGGGCACCCCCTGGTCTTCAAAATTCTGCAGATCGGAGAGTAAAATACAACCTCCTTCTCATCAACACTTGCTCTTTAAATTCCCTGTCTGAATAGGGGGCCCTTTTCACAAAACTTGATATCAATATTCAATAACAAATTACAGTGACTGGTACAAGCTACTGAAATCAGTGCACCTGATAAGCTGAGAGCTAATTTGTTAATGAATTGTGACACTTTATACTGATCAAAGGTTTTGTGAAACAGGGCCCGGGTTTACTCTTGTGTGTACAGTGTATAACACCAATATAGAGTTTAATATGGTAAGTTACAATTTAACATTTTCTCAATGTGTTTTCAGTGCTTTTGGTCAGAATCTATTTATTTTCATTAGTTGTGCTGTTTTTTTAAAAAGAAAAGTAATGAGATAGGAGTGCTACATTAAGTGTATTTTTTATAATAGATGGATAGTATTTATGTGAACATATAAAGATGTTGTTCGAATGCACCTTATTTTACAGCATTTATTCTGTGTTTATCTTGTCAAAGTAATTGTAAGTTCCGGTGATAAAGCAATTTGCATTAATGCCACTTTGAATAGTCGATCATGTAGTACTTTATCGTAAATAATAATCCCCATGCATTTTAGGGCTGTTTGAAAGATAACAATGGAGAAAAACAAAGAAGGAAGGAAATTATGCCAAAAAATAATATTTTCACTCAAATAATGAATACTTCTTTGTCAGCCCTTATGTACAAAGTCATACTTATTTAAAGGGAAAGTCCACCCTGAACTTAAGTTGTTTTTAATAAAAGCAGAACAGTGAGAGAAACATATCGGTGAAGGTTTGACAAAAATCCGACAAAGGATACAAAAGTTATGAATTTTTAAAGTTTTAATTTTGTGACGTCACTTGCGAGCTGCTCTTCCATATGTTGTGTACTGTAATTTCCATAAATTGCCCCCTTTTCATGGTTCTTGATGAAGGAATGGAACTATTTCATAGAGCCGTGTATAAAAGCATGTGTCTGATAATATATCGAATGCACAGGTAAAATATTTATTATTTTTCTGAAAAAATGGCAATTTATGGAATCCTTTGTCGGATTTTCGTCAAACCTTCACTGATATGTTTCTCTCACTGTTCTGCTTTTATTAAAAACAACTTAAGTTCAGGGCGGACTTTCCCTTTAAGAAAGGGAAAAAAAAGGATACTTGTCAGTGTACAAAAACGAATTGTGTTTTTGCACACATACAGAAGCCCATTGAGAATATCATTTGATTTAAACCTCTTCGGAATTCAGTACTGTTACTTTTCCTTCTCTTTAGTGCTAAAGCTCTCTCAAATCTTCCAGAGAAAAATAAGTGTTACATAGGAGAAAATTAGACTTAGAGCCTCAGAGGTATTTGGAATTCTCTATTGTAACTTTTCCTTGTTTGTGCCAAAGCTCTTTTGGATCTTTCAGAGAGTCAATTTCATGTCCTGTGTAATTTTTAGATATTTTTTTTAAAGTACTGTTTTAGAGTACAATGTTTGTAATGTACAAGTAGAGTTTGTGGAATATTGGAGTTAGGAATAGAGGCTGAGTTTTTGGTGAAATACCAAACATCGAAATACATCCAACTGGAAATAAATGTAAATCCACCTTGGCAGCATATTTTCTGTTTACCCTTCTGCTTCTTATCATATATGTATGCAATCTATTAGGTCCATGGTGCAATAAAGCACCTTCATTAAACTGCTATTTAGAAATGTTATTGTAAAAGTATTATAACTTTGCCCATTGCATTAAAGGTACTATGTCCCATTTGCAGGTTAAATAATGAACAGGTCAAATTCCAACATCATTTGAAAGACAATGCTAATGTAGAACTTCCCTCAAAAACTAAAGGGCTTGAAAATGGCTCTTAGTGGGAAAAAACTACCATTAGTTGTCGAATGGACATACATGTAGGTCTAAGTGATTGCAATCACTGATTTTCAAACCCTTTTACCAAATGGTAGTACGTTTTGTGCTGCACAAAGATTCAATCACTTTTATTTTGGCCATTACAAGTAGTGGGTTATTGACATATAAAAATCCTCATGTACCTGTTACAGCTCAATTTATGTATGTAATTTCCAAAGAAAAAAAGATGTCAGTCAGTCACTCAAAAGTGTCTGACAGTGAAGTGTATAAGGTAAATGGATTTCCTTTCATAATTTGAATACTAGCTAGGATGCTGCCAATGTTTAAATTTCACAGATAGGACATAAATGACATATTCATAATTACTGCAAAGTTCTACAGAATTTGATGTTGGCTGCAATAGGGACACAGTATCTTTAAAGAAAATTTTCACGTTCATGTTTTGTTTCTTTCATTTTAGCATTCATGTTTTTTATTTTTTATTATTTAGCATTCATGGTTTGTTTTATTTTAGCATTTTTATTTCATTTAAGTCAATTGACTGCAAGTGCAGCTGAAAATGTGCTATCTACAGTGTACATGTAGTCTATTTCTCACCGATTTTGCTTATTTTGTTATAGATTTTTTCGATAATAATTTGCAGTTGGTCTGTTTTCATTTTGTTTTGCTTTATGCTGTATGTATATTATGCATATATTTTTTTTATAAATGTTGTTATTTTCCTTGGATTTTATATTGTATTTTATATGATGGAAAACAAACAAACAGATCAGGAGGTTGGGGGTTCAATTATCAGACATCACTCAAATCCACTATGGACCAAAGTGCAAACTAGATACCGGTATGTACATGTCATGATGAAATTGGTGGTAGCATGGATTAATGGGGAATCCCCCCCCCCTCCCCCCTCCACCTGATGTTACAGTGCAAAGAAACATGGGTAGCATAGAATCAGCATTCATATACAAGGCAAGTATTTTTGATTCAGCAAGACTTGAGATCTACATGTATCATGTTTGTACAAATAACCATGGCTAGACTGTAATTGCAGGTCTTGTATGACTGCTATATAAACTGGCATTTTCTTAATTGACATCTCTGCTTTTGTAAACTACATGACTTTTTATGGGAATCTGTATATATATTTATATAACATGTCATTACATACACAAGTAAATTGCTACTTGTATATCCTAGAGTTATAACATTTCTTCATGAGGACAAAAACCACATGCTCTCCTCTGCACCAATTTAATTGCCATGCTTCATATACAGCATCAAGGTTGAAACGACGTGTTGAGAAAGTGATATCAGTTGTGTACGTACATGTACTAGATGGATCGACAAAGTATAAAGCCATTATATGGCAGGTTTACTTATTCACTTTTTCCTGCTTAACAAGTGTCCCACAAACATCACTTGCTGCTTTTGCAGTTCTGGTTCTTCACTGTTTTGTTTGTTTTTACCGTAGACTAATTGTTTAGTCAGCGTCTTTGCAAAATTGTTGAGTACATTATCATGCACCACTGCTAATCAATGGGACAGTATTGAAATGAGAGAGAGAGAGAGAGAGAGAGAGAGAGAGAGGGAATGTGTGTGAGAGAGAGAGAATAAGAATAACAAAAGGAAATACGCTAACAGTTCAGCTGCTGTCAACAGTCATCTATAAAGTCAATACCTTGTATGTGTTCAATTTCCATTGCTATTTGTCCGAATTACTCTGCAGCTTAGGGATGTGGGCAGTGCCACGTAGGCTGAAAATCACTACTTCCTCTGCAATTTGGCATTACATGGCAACACATGCAGAGTCAATGAGAAGGACCCATCTGCCCGTATGAAATTATGGCAAATAGAAATTGTTTAGAATAATATCCTTTACGGTATTATTCATACTGATATTTATTTCTAAATTTCTTTTATTAGAATGTGAGGGGGGTGGGGAGATGCCAAAGATAGTAATGACAAGCTTTTTAAATTTTAATCAAGATGATACGTTTTGTAACAGATCATTCATTTATTGCTCTTTCCTGAACTTGCATATTATTACCGCAAATTTTAGATTGTAGGCCGTTTGTACTAGGGATAAAAAAAAAGATATATTTCAAGGAGGAATCTACTAATATATATAATATGCTGCTTTAAAACTGTAAAATGACTGATTATGTTGAAAACATATTTGTGCTTTTAAACAAAATGTATCTGTTCGTTTATGAAATGGCAATCATAAGTTGTGAACCCATTGTGCGGTGAGGTATACATTTCTTTTTTTAATGTAAAAAATGATCTATATTTGAGATGCTTTTTTCTGAATTTTTGATATCTTCTTCAATATATATATTATGATCCCTTTTTGGAAATGGATTTCTTGTTTGTTCTCATTTGTCTACGTATTATTGTGTTTTTAATATAAAGTTTAGTTACCGGTATGTAAATACATTGAGATTTGTGTAAAAAAAACATATACAGTCAAACCTGCCTAAGTGACCACTTGTCTGCAAAGACCACCTTGAAAACTGTTTTTCGTTGAAATATGAACTAAAGGAAGATGTACATACAGAGCACCTGTCTAGCTATAAAGACCACTTTTCTTGTCTCCCTTGGGTGGTCTTTATAGACAGGTTTTACTGTAGAAACAAAGGGGGATAGGTTGTGTGGTGTATTCAAATTGGTGTATACTGTGAGGTTATAGAATGTTCAGATGCGCTCATTTCAAATCTGCACAATTGTGAAAAGTAACAATGGAACAAAACAAAACCACCCCAAGGTCAACCCCAAAACAAACGACCGCACCAGTAATAGCATCAAAACACTAACATAAACAAAGGAAGGAAGGAAGAAAGAAGAAGAAAAAAAAGGAGAGAGAGAGAAAGAGAGAAACATATCATGATACACAATTCAGCATAATCCCCCCCCCCTCGAAAACAAAACAAAACATAAACAAAAATGAAATCTTGTAGCTCCTTTCAACTTGTATAATTGGCTCATATTTTGACTTGTAATTCTGAGAAATACTGATTGCCAACTATTTTGTTCTTAGTTTATTCATCCACGTATTTGTTTATGTATTCATTATTTTTTTGTTGTAATTTATCTATTGGTACTTATTATTTCAAATGAAATTATTATTCTACATGAATTATTATAAAATATATATTTTAATGTTAATCTATTTACAGAAGTCAGCCAGTGTCAAATTTAGGGGGAGTATGACTGGTGCCCTTAAATATATGACATACCACCTAAATACATACAAACAAATCCCCCATTTTTTCACCCACATTTAGAAAAAAAGGCACCTAAAAATGTGATAACCCCTTTCTTCTTGATAAGAGACTTTCAGAATCACCNCCATCACTGTACATTGTTTGCCTACTTCTGGTGACATTCCATATTAAGGTTGAAAGCTGATCAAATTTACTTGCAATACGAGTTGATTCTATTGACTAGTACCAACCTTTACTTTGCAATAATACAGTTCTCGTATCGCTTACATGTAAAGGTTGACCGAGTGCACTAATTCTTTGTAAAAATGTGTTGAAATCCCTTGGGCCAAGTTTGCACCGATGGCAAACATTTGAATGGTACAGAATCAACAAATAAAACAACGTTGATGATGATTATTTCAATGTTAAATTGTTTTCCATGAATGGCTGGTGTAATGAAACTTTTGATTGATCTCAACTTCAAAAAATCATTATCTTGTTTTTAACAGAATTTTGCCCGAACTTTCACAGACTCCCGGTTCCTCTCACTTTCCTGCCTCTATCTAAACCAACTTAATATCAGGGTTGACTTCCCCTTTTAACTAGATGCAAATACCAAAGCCATCTTGAACAAAGGGTAGACTTGGTCTTCTAACTTCCTCTGTTAAATTCAAGTTATTCAACACTAGACACAGCATCAGGATTAAATAAAGATAAAGTTGATTTTGGGTCATGCGATTGCAATTGTGAAAGAAACGGCCCTATGGAATCAATCAAAAAATGGTTGATCATCTGATCTAGCATACAAGTGTGTACTGCAAGGTTCTGGAATCATCAAAATTTGGCCCAGTTTTGGTAAAAGTTACAAGCATGGTACACATAAATAGGTTTATGGGACTACACGAACATGTGGCATAAAAATCTGCCCCGATTTGTATGCTGTTACATGCCATATTTAGAATATTAAGGCATTTGAAGAGCCATGCTTTTAATAACAATGATAACTTTTATAAATGTAATGTTTCCTGGGAGAAATTTCAATTGTTTTAACATATTTGTAGGTTGGATATTTGTTTCTAGTTCATCGTGATTGTGCCATGGACCAGTGATTGCCCAGTGGTACAGTCGCTGCCCGGCAAGCAGTAGATGGCAGGTTCAAATGCCGCTGGTTCCAAGATTTTTTCTGACTCGTTTTTCAATTACAGATCGATCAATTGATCTTATTTACTGGGTGTATGCCACAAATATGTTCAAACAATGATAACGCTCACAAATTATTTTTTCACCTCTTCCCAGAACTCGACCTTCTCTTAAATCTAGAAGAAGACAAAACATAATTTTAAAAAATTCATACATGTATTGCACTATACACAGTCATACTGCACTACAAGAACAAGAAAATGAATACGCATGAGGACTTGTCTTTTTTTGAAAACCGAATGACTTTGTGTATTATTACATCATTATGGAAATTTTATAGAGACATTTCTGAAGCAACATAGAGAAGAACCCAACATAAGACAAAGAAAAGACAGTTTAAAAGAAAATTACTCGGAAGCTTTCTCACATGACATAGAATACTGGAATGACCATAGGGTGCCATCACTGCAAATCAGCAGAGATTCAGCACAAACCTCTACGTGAATTGATGTGAAATTGCAGTGTGGCTCGAGGGCGATTCTTGGGGTATTTCCGGCCATATGAAAACGGACCATGACAAGAAAATGAAATACCATGAAGTTACAGGACATTACATAATGTAATTCTGTGCATAATAAATCTTGCATGAATATAGAAAGAAGAAAACTTTGAATGGTTTCTATTGATATTAAAATCTCCATCAATGATTTTGTTTATATTTTTAAAAGTGCAAACTGAATACCTCCCTAAATAATTTTGAACTAGAATCACATACTACATGTACCTTCACCTTTCTCATTCTGGACTAACTTACAATGCTATTGAGTAGCGCTATATTATTTACTGTTGGTAATGGTGTAATTCCACATAGCATAGCAAAACCAAACCAGTTCGAAGGGTGACAAGAAAACACAGAGTACAAACCCGTCTGCTCCTAAATATACAAGACATTTTAATCTGAACATCTTTACAAACTGTCTACAGAATCTCGAGGTTAAATATCTCCAAGTCTGCTACTTAGAGTTATTCATAAACAAAAATCAAAGTTTACATCTTAAAGCTGATACTTTCCATATTTTTAATTCTCAAACTTTAAATTTTGTTCCATTTTCTGTCTTAAATTGTCCATTACATAGCTTTGCTTCACTTATAAATTGCAAAGAGTCATTTAAAACAAACTCAATTGGCCTTTACCCTGTTGTTATAAACCAAATCTTGTTTTATTGTTTTAACAAAATTGTCCATTTTGCAATTTATCATTCAGGAATTAAGAATATTAATTTTATGTCAAATCAAAGTAAAAACTCACTAACTTCTTTTTTAAAATTTTTTTTTTAACAGAAGTGCTTTACCAAAACAATCAACATGTACACACATACATGCACTTCACCGTAGATACATATGAAGTTTAAAGTGCTTACAAGTGAGAAACAAGACGTTGCAAGTCCTCCGTAATGGTTAGGATAAACATAAATTTTTCAGACACACATCTTTGTATCTCAATCCATATTTATAGCAAGAGCTGTACAGGTGTATAAGGAAGTCAATGCATCAAGATTTAGAATAGGCATTTACAGTGTCGTATTTACACCTCAGTTTGTTAGAATGATCATCAAATTGGCAACAGTTTAAACTTTTATGTTATGGTTATAACAGGTACCAATTCTTATTATGATGGTGAAACACATCATTTGTTATCGACTCTAAAAAACATAATAAACGAGGGATCATGCATACATACCCTAACTGTCATTTATAAAAATGGGAGACCATTAAAAACTACAGGTTTATCATTTAAGAGCTAGAAGGACATTAATTCTGCATTTGACTTTAGGACCTTCTTGTCTCCTAACAGACGATGCCTTAAATAATAAAGTGACATGTGATGTCTGATAGACTCCACAATAAATATTGGTACATTAACAGCATATTGACCTTTTGCGATTTACCATGTTGTCTCGAAATCTTTAAATAATACTGGATTTAGCTCATGCTGCAAACACAATTATAAACCTTCAGGTCAGCCAGGAATCCCATGACTTTTACAAGCTGATCGCCTGTCTGATTGTCACGATATTTATGATTGGAATTCAAAATTTCAAAACCCGTTTTCTTAATGGCTTTGATAACTACAGTCTATTGGTGAAAACGAATACCGGTATGATAAAACTGGTCACTCAAAGATTTTTTACTTTTTTTGAGGTAATTTTGAAGCGCCATTTATTAGGGCTTCAATATTACACCATGTCACAGAAATTGATAACACGTAGGGTCATGCATCTCAAATGTGTATTGTTAAACAATGCCTTTAGATGTTACAATACATCATCTTGATAGAAAACAAATATTAACAAGCATAAATGTCAATATTTACTGCCGATTGTCACATGCGCTGTGATCATTCGATGCAATTCCAAACTATACCGTTTCTTTCTAATATATACAGAATCACCACCATCTCATTGTCGGTCATAAAAATGCTAAAAACAGACATGCTAAATACAAGGAAATAACTATTCAACTAAAACCATGATGGACTGAAGTCTCCATAAAATCAATAGGCTTTGTGCCTTCAAGTTTCAAACGGTTTGGCGATGAATATAGGTAATTAGAAAACCACATACCGGTGATCGATTTTGCCCCCCCCCCCCCAGGAATTATCCAGGATGGTATCAGGCAATCATCCGTTCCATTCTTAAAAATTCATGATTAGAACTTAATCATAAAAGAGAAAACTAGCAATACAACTTGGAAATTACTTTGGCAATTCTATGAAAGCAAGAACAATCCGTTAAAAAATAGCAATCCATGGGACTTTCACGAGTTTAAAAAACAAGCAAATATATTATTCCTCTCATCATGACCATCTCTCCTCTTGTTTCTCTCTCACATACTCAAACATACACACATTTACACCCACTCTCTCTCTCTATCTCTCTCTTTCTTTCTATCTCTCTCTCTTTCTCTCTATCTCTCTCTCTCTATCTGGAAAGTACAAGAGCACAAATTACTTATCTATATGTCACATTTTAAAATATGAAATTAAAAGATTGGAATTGTATTAGCAGAATAAAAATTCAATTGCGCAAAACATAGCAAAGACAACAAAGAAAAGTACAGTTAAAACGATGCTTCTCATACCTTTAGAAAGTATGCATGCTAACAAAAATAGGAAATAACATATTTCACCCGCATAAGGGAGTAAAAACCAACAATCAAAAGAGAATTTTACTTTAAAAGAATTGAACCCTCTTTGATAAATTTGACCAGAGTAGGAGACGTTTCAGAAATACAGATACAGTTTGTTAGTGAGAGTTTGATCAAGCAAAGGATAAGAAATTGAACTGTATGTGTGTAATCTCTACAATCATGTGCCCAAATTGACTTGAACAAAAAAAAAATCCTTTCTTAACTTTCATAAAAGAACAAACGCTACTTCAGAGAATCTGCAAAAAAAGGGTATCTATATCAGATCAAGTAAAATATGAAGGTTCAATTTCGGGTATATAAAGAGACATATGATCCCTTTGACATTACATTTTCATGACCAAACTGCCAAAGGGATGCTATCCATAATTTGGTGATCTCCAATTTCCTTAAACTGTCACTACTTAGCAGAGCTGTGATTCATCTGCTGCCTCTCTTTCCAATTGTGTATCAATAAATCTTGAAACTCCTATCCAATTAATGGCAGTTAAAAGCATGAATTGGGTATAACCATACATTCAAGTTCACAAACAGTATATAAAAACTAGGTAACCTGATACAATCACTTCATTTCATGATTCAAGGACACAAATAGCAATCCCCACACGTGGAAAGCATTATAAAAGGGGAACAGCTTTTATCTTTACAGCCTGAAAAATAAAACAGCAATATTTGACACTAAAAGAGCTATATACTTTTTCCTGCAAGCTTCTTTTAAAAACTTTGTATAGATATTAAAAAGTTTTCATTTTGAAATTGAGTATCTTCATGAAAGAGAATCATCATTCCACCAAAATATTGATTTTTTTTGTTTCTTCTTTTTTACAAAGTGAAGGAAAACAAACAGTGGTGTGGATGATGTTCATTTGTCATTTTGTCATTCTTTTTTTTTTCTCTTCAGAGCTACTCTACTCTCGGTACTCTATCATTTCGTGCACATGACTTTATCTACAATATATCACAAACCACAATCGGAAATCAACATGTAAAAGGTTGAATATAACTATATACAATGACACTTTTAAAAGAATCCAATTTTTTTTCTGCAACTCTCTTCGTGCATAGTGACAGGTAGGATTTCTCTAAGAATTTTCTTGTTATCGATACTTTACAGGTTCTACCGTTGTGCAATCTCATTAGAAATTCATTAGCACATGTTTTTCGAAATCACTTCTAATTTCCAACACTCATTCGTTCTGACTACAGATAGACCACCATATCAAATTTACATCCAAATTCCACAGAGAGTTTTAAACAAGAACAGCCAAAGCTCGCTCCTAAATCTGTGTCGTTGACACGCTCGCTTCTGAGGATTCTAAAAAATAGATATCATGTGACTAGGGGTGTAAAGGTGATTGGCTCGTTACGGGAGACAGACATGACTTCAATTTGACCCCACGCTGATCGAGGGAGGCGAGGCCTGTACACCGTCCACCTGAAGGCACAAACAAAAAGAATTTGACATTTTTTTAACCATTACGAAAACGAAAAGCAAAAAAAAAAATGAAATAAAACAAACAAAAATCAACAACAAAAATAAAATAAAATTTGTATTAAACTTTAATACAAAATCTAGTTAATATTAAAATAATGAAATATGTATTTCTTCTAGTTGAATTGTAATTAAATAAAAGTGTCTTTGAAAGGCAAACCAATGTTGTAAAAGACTTCTCTCTAAAAATGCAGCAAAGACATCAAGGACAGCAAAACAGGCAGGCAAAATAGGCATTTTACTTTGATCTTGTCTAAATTTCAAGAATTTGACTGTTACTTCCAATAATTTTGTTATCTAAAATTGCATCCTGTATTGCCAAAGAAATGCATTCTCTATTTCTACCTTGATTTACTTAGCACAAAGAAGCCCCCACCCCAAATTATATAATTTCACATCAAGACCAACAGATAATTGAATTTCTACTCTATCCTATACTAAAATAGGAAGTCTTCAGTGATATTAGGTTGGTTTTTATATAATAGATGTAGATAAATGAGAGAAACAGATTGGTGAACGTTTGAGGAAAAATGATTAATAATAAAAAGTAAAGAAAGCTAGCAAAATAAGACACAGTGTTGCTAATTTGTGTTTCATCGATGACAATTTAAAAAATTTTTTATTTTCTTTTTTTTTTTTTGTATTTTTTTTTTTTTTTTTTTTTCTTTTTTTTTTTTTTTTTTTTTTTTTTTTATTCTATTTTGGGTAAAAAATGAATATTTATTTTTCGGGGGCTACTTTTCAAGCTTGCCTGCATGAAAATAACATTCTAAAATTTGTTTTGCATTGAACACTATGCAAATTTGCAGGGCTCTTTTCTGAATTTCGGAGGCTCTCTTGGGCTTTTTGGGGGCTATTTCGCCACAAGTCCACGTGCATTTTTTTCACTGAACCAACTTGATATTAGGGTGGACTCCCCCTTTAAATAGGTATTGGGAAAAGGTGCCTCCTCATTCACGCAATTCCCTTTTAAAAGAATATCATAGAAGCAGTGTAACATGAAAAGGATAGCTCTTGAGATGCTCCAGCCTTTAGCATGGGAATAGAATTAAAGATTGTGGCCAAAAATGCTAATGCCATACAATTGGGATAACTCCACATGGTTCTTTTCACTTTCATGAGCACTTCTCCAGTACTTTGTCTCTGTGTATTCCACATTTTGTTCTTCAATGACCTTTATCTGCTCATGCTCAGACTGCAACCGTGAACTGGCTTATACATGGCAAATATAAGCTGTCCTTTTCTTACCTGTGAGGGTGCTTCTTCACCGTTAGTTCCATTGGGGGTGCCATTGCTTTGGTTGACCTCTGGTGCTGGTGCTTTGACTGGTTGAACTGCTGGTTCTGGTTCAGGCGGTGTCACGCAAACCACCGGCGGTGCAATAGCTTGTTCACATGGTTCCTGCATCAAGGTGACATAGATTAGAGTACAGGACTATAGTTTTCACAAAAGGGTTTCGCAGGTTTCACGATCCGCAAATTTCAAAGGACTTCAAGGCCTTGAGTCTGACATATCTGTTGATGCCAAATCAACCTACTAGCATTATGCACAATAAAAGCGTGCATTTATGCCGCATTACTCTGATTGACCGTGTGATGTCACAATGCTTATCGCAAGTATTTTACTTGGATTTTGTCTTAGGTATATACAAGTCTAAAATGTGATTTGAATACGAGATAAGGAATGTTCTTAGCTTAGTAATTCACTCCAAAATAAAAACCACCCAAATGGTTTTAAAGGTAAGGACCAGTTATGGTCATGCGATTGCATTGTGAAAGAAATGTTGTGGAATCGATCAGAAAAGGTTGATCATCTAGCATCTAGCATCTGCAAGGTTCTGGAGTCATCAAAATGATAACAAATTCGGCCCATTCTTCGTAAAGTTACAAGCACTATACACAGAAAGATGTATATGGGACTACCCTATATCTCTCACAGACCACGAGAGAAACAAATTTACCAAATATATGAATTAGTAGGCGGTTTCCCGGCAAATTTTTTATCATCATGTATTAGTAAAAACATATTCTTTCAATGATTGGTAATGAGAGCTTCCATTTCATTTTTTGAAATTGGGGCATTTCCAATACTGATCTTTACCTTTAAGTTCCCAATGAGAGCCCACTTCTATGACTCTTAAATGTTTATCAAGTTTAAAAACGTAAGAATGACATTCAATTTTTCAACACAAAGTATCGCTGCAATCTCATGTAAAATGTTTTAACATGTACACATACCTGAGTTGGTTCTGGGACTGCTGCAGCTTCTAAATAGTGGATACAAAAGAAAAGAATTAGAAAGTGAATCAATATTTTCAAAAGCTGGGGGGTGTTTCACAAAGATCCTAAGTCAAACTGAACAGCTTTCCATAATTGTTAAGTGCAACTTAGAGATAAGTTCAACTTAAGATCTTTGTGAAACACCTCCTGGGGGGTGTTTCATATTAAGCTGTTCGTAAAGTTACGCATGACTTGTATATCAAACCCCAAATGGGATGCTCAATCATTATTGATTATTATTTATTAAGTTGAACTGTGCAGATGTGGATTAACATTCTTAGTACCGGTATATTTTTTGCCATAATTTAATTGAGGTTATTTGAAATATCAGAAAAAACTTTGGGTATCCTATCTGGCACTTCATATACAAGTCGTTCGTGAAATCATGCGTAACTTTACAAACTCTTTATGAAACACCCCCCCTGGTGTCACTACTAGTAATGGTACATGCAAGTGATTATACACTGGGTTTACTAACTCGAGGCTTGCCGGACATATGAACAAGTAATGTATGAAGGACTGCAGTTCATTCATTAGTATTGTAACAGGTTAATGGGATACCTTATCACTAGGTGACCATTAAAGAAACATCCATAAATTTGAAATACATTGGTACACCGGTTTAGTGGTGAAGTGTGACGTAATCAAAAATATATTTTTTAAAATTTCTCAATTTTTTCTTCATTTTCCGAAAGATCATAAAAAATAATGTCCAAATGTCTAAAAACCAATTGAATATGTTAAGTATTGGCTGAGATATGACCATCTGAATGAATATATGTCCTATAGGAACTCAGTGTTATATGCTCTGGCTCCTTATCAAATTTAGTAATACAATCTATTTCATATACTTTTTAAAAAGTAATTTTCAGAAAAAGAGAGAAGTTCACAGCATTTAATAGCTTGAAGGCTAAAAATATAAATAACTAGGACTGGTTTGCAGCTCTGCCATTTTTCGTTGACCTACCCTTAGCAACTGGCTCTGAAGCTGGAGGTGTTTCTTGCGTTGGTTTTGGCTCTGGTTCTTCCACTGTAGCATCTAATTTTAATACAAGACACAGAAAATAAAGAGAAATAAGGTTATTACATTCTGATTTTGAATGCTTTTCATCATACTGATGGCTTCATCGAGTCCATGGAATCCAGAATATTTTATCTAAAATAATGAGCCTCTTTGACAAGTTGGGGTGTAGATATCTCTCGTTCTTAAAGGGAGTGGGTGGTCAGTTTCCATGGGCAGAAGGCCGTAATTTGCTGACCCCAGACTTGGTGGGAATACCATTAATGGGAGTACAAATCTGCACACAGCAAACCCGTTGGCCAGTCAAGAATTACCCCCTAGTCTCTCTGAGCATACTCGAAGATTCTTCGGGCGAAGGAAAAGCAAAGCATTACATAAGGTCTAATGGTCTTAAAACTTCAGGCTTGCGCTGGTGATTGACATCACCTGTTATCGGGTAAACACCTGAACGGTGTTGAATTCCCCATGAGAGCTGACTTCTATGTGACTTTTAAGTAATATCATGACACAATTGGATATAATTAAAAGGCCTGTTTATCCTCCTTTACAATCACCATGCCCCATTTTAATGATTATGTAATCATGGAATGTGCAGTACACCTGAATTTTGGGGGCCAAGTCAAAGGAAAAATATTGCAAAAGGCATATTTTTCTTTTCAAGAATGAAATCTTCATATGTTTGGAGAATGGATTGTGTTTGCATGATGTTGAGGTGGTAGTGTAGGGATGCTAATGGTGTATTTCTCTTCCTCTTTGTAGGACGAAATGCTTGTTAAAGTGACTTGGTAACATTGTTGAAGGTTGATGACAAAAATTGCTTAATTTGTGTATAAAATGTTACATACTATATTCCTTCTACTGTACTAACCCTCTGACAGGCAAAAAATCCTGAACAAATTCTCAAATTCACGAAGATATCTATGGTTTTCTTTGAAGGCGTTGATGTGAGGCACGCTCTAACAGTGATTAACAGTAAATTCTCCCAACCATTTTTGAATTTTCCCCAACCGTTTTTCCATGAAAAAAAGACATAAAACAGGCTATAAAAAATCTGTCAACACTTAAATGTCTGGAATGGAATGCAGAGCCATTTTATTGCTTTGTGAGATTTCCATTCACCTAAAATGTAACTAAATTGTTCTATAGATCTAGATCTAGACCTAGTTGGGAGAATTAAGGAATCGATCAGATCAGTTTTTCCCAATTTGTACCATGAATAATGGTCCGTTTTCACTCAAATTTTCAGATTATCCTTAATTGTACATCTAGCATTGAAGTCACTACCTTAGAACCACTATCTCTCCCACTTCCCTGAACAATGTTACCCAGTCCCTTTAAATGATATTTAATTGGTCAAACATGAGGTCGAGGTGGAATGTTGTTTTTATACTACTTCTGGAAGATGAAATGTACAGCACCCCACTGTAAGATTATCAGACTGTGTTTGAGTATCCATGCAGACTATTGCATGTCTGCCTATTTTCCACTCCAAAAAACAGTCAATCCTCCCAGAGTACAGTAAAAACAAATTCATCTCACAGAACCGTACTCTTCACAGAATTATAACACCATTCAAGGCACATTTCATTATTGGAATTAAAGAAGAAAACGTTACTGAATTCATGTCCAACTTCCTGAACATCAATCAAAACATGATCCATCCTCTGTAAACAAATTGAGAATTCAATGTTGAAAATGACGTTGCATTTCACAACATCTTGAACTTTGGACTTGCTCCCATATTTAGGTGTACATTACTAGCACAAAAGCTTTTGTCATCCAACCAGGTCCCTATAGGGTTAGGGTTAGGGTTAGGGTTAGGTGCAGAGTGTCAGATGTAGATCCATGCTTTGCCAAAAGGCATTAAGAGCTGTGTCGGGTATTGCACCCATGACCTTTGCATTTTAAGTTGAGTGCTTAAACCACTCAACTACAACACCTGGAGTACAAGCACACTTTAATTGCGTTTACGTGTAGTGCTATGCAAGTATAGGCCAACACACAGTATGAGCACACTTTTTAATGAAATAACATGGGATTTCCCTAATTGAATCATAAGTGACTGCGTCAAACCAATCACTTGATTAGGATCTAGGATTGAATTGTATGAATGATAACATCAACCGTGAGAGCCAGAAGGGTGTTTAAGATAAAGACCAGTTACATGTTTGGTCATGCGATTGCATTGTGAAAGAAACGTTGTGAAATCGATCAGAAAAGGTTGATCATCTAGCATCTGCAAGGTTCTTGAATTATCAAAATGATAAGAAATTTGGCCCATTCTTCATAAAGTTACATGCACTATACACAGAAAGATGTATATGGGACTACAATGTACCCTTTATCTCTCACCAACCATGAGAGAAACAAATTTACCCAATATATGAATTAGTAGGTGGTTTCCCGGCAAATTTTTTATCATCATGTATTAGTTAGAACATATTCTTTCACATGATTGGTAATGAGAGCTTCCATTTCATTTTTTTTTAAATTGGGGAGTTTCCAATACTGGTCTTTACCTTTAACTTTCTAATGCGTTTCACAATATGTGCTGCTATCATCACTCTGGCTCGTAACAGACATAGTACATACAGTACATAATCTCAAACTTTCATCTTCTTCATAATAATGGTCCTCCTATGGGACCTTCCGAAAAGGAGAATAAAACTTGCGAGGCATATATTTTTCTGAATTTTGTCTCTTTATAAATATTTATTTGGGAGTATTTTTATTATATTCAATATTTTTCTTTTCTTTTGCTTCAGTAAAAATTGGCTGATACATCTTTATCAGGAGTTGCGATCAAACTTCCATACTTGGTTTTCAAAAAGAAATAAAAATGATATTAATAGTCCAAAATTAAAACAACGCTAAAACTTAGTGGATTCTTTAACACTATTTGACACAATCGAGGCACTGGAAAGGTTAAAAAATATAACACTAGAAATATGCAAGAAGGAATACCAACAAAATCAATAAGAAACAAACTAGGGAAGTCTATCTCTGATTGAATTCAAGTAAAATAAAATCATACATAAACAAATTACAATTTTTTTTCATAGTCCGAAACGTCATATTCCTAAAGGGTTAGATGTTTGAGAAGCACCAGTCCGGGGACAGGGCGAAGGGATTCCTGTTCATGTAGATTTCAGTGTGGATATGGGGGGGGGGGGGGG
>BEXV01002894.1:19618-48622 GCA_003118195.1 Hemicentrotus pulcherrimus | reverse complement strand
CGTAACAAACACGTGTATGCATGGCTCATGACCCGCGAGTGACCCCACGGCACGGAAAAACGATGAGGCAAGCTTGCAAAAGGTAAACATGTCAAGTTGCTTTTTGTATCCTCGATCATATTACTTTTTAGAAAACTAGCATTTTTATTGCTTCCAGTCAGAATATTTTAATTTTTTGAAGTGTGAAATATATTTATTTGGATAATTATAATATCTACATAATAATAAAATCAATTTGAATCCACTGGTTACTTTATTTCTATTTCACTTTATGTTCCCCATTGGAGAAAAGAGGTCAATGATAGGTAAGTAAACAAATCACACGTGTTTGTCGCGGTGTTACAGCGGAGAGCCTTCACACTGAGTAAACACCGCGACAGCAGCGGGACAGTCCCGCTGCTGTCGCGGTGTTTGAGGCCACTGTGAATGGGGTATACGAAAAACTTCATATATATATTTTTTTTTAGCAGGGTATTTTATTTGTTTGCAATCCTACTGTATGATTCACCTCTATGGAATGAATTGGTTTTGAGTAATTCATAAAAAAATTGGATAAAAACTCATGACTGAAGAAATTTATTTATATGCCTTGATTCATGATATCTTTCCTATAAAAAAGATATCCTAATTCCTATGATAAATTGTTTTATCAGCTTACACTGTGTAGTCAATTTAAAGCCCCACTGTCCTACTTGTAGCTACTTGCTCCCTCTATATAGAAAACTTCCCCAATCGGTGCCTGTTGATACCCTATGATCCTCTTTTTCTTATGTTAGTTGAGAGCTAAGTTAATGAGATAGCCACCTGTCAGTGACCTCGCTGTGTGGTCTAATCCCTTCTGGCCCAGTAGTATTGACGGTCTTTAAAGCATATCATTTCAAAATTTGTCAAAATGGACACATTTTAAAATTTTGAAACTTTTTTTAAAAAGCTGAAATTTACATTTGACCATTGTTTTGAACTTTGATTCTCAATTTCTTTTTATTAACATGTAGTACGAATATTTGCTAGATCGGAGAGATTTGTTTATTATTGCTTCAATGATTATACTGAATTGCAGTTTTCAAGGACCCCTTTAATAGACAGAGTATAATCTTCAGTCTTTCACTGCTCCAGAGACTGCAATTGCACAAAGTTTTCATCATCAATTATATGGAAATTCATCTTCTTGTAGTTTGGTAAATCTGTCCTCCTGTACACAGCTACCTGCTCATACAATTTCTTTACCACCGGCTTGTGTTGTTCAGCCCCTGCTAAGCGTAGAATGTCAGAGTTATATCCCCACTGTCCATCTCCCATATAGTGTGCATATCGATGAGGGAGCCCTTCATCCAATTTCTTTTGGTAGTCCTTTGCTTCATCTTCTTGCATGTCTTTCTGTGTTGGAAGTTTCATGGAGCCATCTAATGCTGCTAGGAAAAACAATGTTTGAGCATCGAAGTGGGGGTATGGACAAATGCGGAAGGTGGTACCAATGAAACAGAGGCTGGGGAAAATTTGGTGGATGACATGTTTGTAGAGAGGAGTAATTCTTCCATCGGAAACATCTATTAAGCAATCTGGATGCAATAAACTAAAGTCATAGTTATAGCCAGAACAGAACATAATACTGTCAAAAGCATCCTTGCAGCCATCCAGGAACTCAACTTCAGTCTTGCCGACCGATTTGACAGCCTGAACCTCTTTAATGTTACTCGGTATTGGCGTCTTAAATCTTGGTTTCCAGTGACTGATGTATATCTGCTTCGCATGGGGTGACAAGTCTAATGCTATGTCCGTCCCCGAGGCAGCAGCACCCACAATCAAGATTGATTGATCCTTGAAGGTTTCTGGATGACGGTAGTTGTGACTGTGAAGGATTTGACCAGAGAAGGTATCCAGCCCATCCATATCTGGAATCTTCGGAAGTGCATAATGCCTGCAGTAGGAAAGAGAGAGAGAGAGAGAGAGAGATGGAACAATTGGTTAATTGCATCATTAATGCATGCATATCAAGAAACATCATAACTATATACTTAAAGATGATTCTACAGAGTTCTAGCACAATTTGCAGATTCTTGGAGAAACTGGTGAGGAATTTTACAAAAAAATGTCCTGCTGTTGGCCCTAGATATTGACATAATCAATCTACTCTCTGGCATTGCACACCTTAAAATCAAAACAGAAAAAATCAGGCAAAAGGAGAATGAAAGTCCCCCGATCTTTTTATAAAACAAAAGCAACAACTCTTCTTCTGAACCCCTAGACAGCAATTTATGTCATCCAGAGATTGTGGGAAGGAGGAGTAAGGGAAGAAGGAGGATACTTTGGATGGACATTCTGCAGAAATTGTTAGAAGAGAGAGGAGTGAGTGAAAGAGCTGGGAATGATGCTAATAGAGAAGGCTAGGAGCTGAGGGTTGTGGAACAGCATGATCGCCAAAGCCAATCGATATAGCACTTAGAGAGAGAGAGAGAGAGAGAGAGAGAGAGAGAATTCAAAATCTGATGAGCTAGCCTAGAGAAATATCTGAAAGGCGCATGGTAATTTCCAATCAGGCTCTGATTTTTACTTAGTACAACCCCACTGATGTGGAGATTTGGGGAGCAAGAAAAATGCATACTTGACACACTGAAGGTTGTGATTGCATGAACACCGTCCAAGCAAATTAATTGGCAAAAAAACACTTGCAAATTGTGAAACAACATGATAATCGATTGCATGAACTATATGTGTTGAGAGCAGTTGAACACATATTACTACATTTATGAACATAGTTTATTCTNTAGAGAGAGAGAGAGAGAGAATTCAAAATCTGATGAGCTAGCCTAGAGAAATATCTGAAAGGCGCATGGTAATTTCCAATCAGGCTCTGATTTTTACTTAGTACAACCCCACTGATGTGGAGATTTGGGGAGCAAGAAAAATGCATACTTGACACACTGAAGGTTGTGATTGCATGAACACCGTCCAAGCATATTAATTGGCAAAAAAACACTTGCAAATTGTGAAACAACATGATAATCGATTGCATGAACTATATGTGTTGAGAGCAGTTGAACACATATTACTACATTTATGAACATAGTTTATTCTCTGTTATAAACAAAAACACATACCCATTGCAAACCATGACGGCATCATAGTGAGAAGTGACAGGTCCAGATTCCTGATTCTCCACATTGCGAACTTTGACCTCCCATGTGACAGATTGAGTATCACCTGATGGTTTCACAGGTCTCACAGATTCAACTATGGTGTTGAACTTCAAATGAAAGGGGGAAAAAACACACAGTGAATTGGTAAACATGAACCTATTCAGAAATACTGTTGCAAGCTTCATAGATTTGGTGTTCTTTCATTGTGCAAAATTAAAAATTTCCTTCTAATGTCATATCGTAATCATGATTTCTTGCATATTTTCCACTGTCAGTTACTCAGCCATGAAAAATTACAAGTTTATATCGCATAACTTGTAGTTAGATGCTGCTTGTAAGTATCTGCTTGCATGGTGATGTAGATATACAGTAGGCATGGTTTTATCATCCTCTCCAAGCGCTAAAGTTCTCCTTAAAACTATAAGCTAAGAAAGATAACAAACAGTCCTTTTCAAGACTACACACCCCCAAGAAAGATTACAGAGTCAGAGTCCTTTTCAGGACTCCTCAATCCTCTCTCTATCTCTCACATGGTGCACCCGCAAGCCTACTGTATAACTTGTAGTTGTACAAATACTTGGACCATATCAACAAATTACAACGTATAGAATTCCATCATTCATAACTGGACCATATCGTCCACTACCAGTCAAATGGGTTTACCTGTATATATTTGAGGAGATTGAAATGGTCAGCATACTGTTCCAGATATTTCAGCATCTCTGTATGCTTGATAAAAGATGGAAGAGAACTGTCAAAGGGGAAGTCTGGAAAAGCCATCACTTCTTTGGGAAGGTTGGTTCTGGAGGTCACATGAAATTAAAGAAGGAAAAAAGCAACAACAAAAATTCAGATTTCTTAGCATTTCATTTGCATCATTCAATTTCTGGACTATACCGAATACCGAATATATGTTGCGATCATAATAAGGGTTTAAAATTCATTCAAATTAATTTAGTTCTTTTCTCTTCTTCAATAAATTTGTTGTTTTATAGGCAATCCATTATTAAATTGATTATCTAGAGAAAATTAATGAATTCATAAGTAAAATTTAACATATTTATAGCTCTTACTTGAGGGATGAATACATGCTTGAATGGATGGGCAGTCCATGTCTGTCCTTCCCAGTCTCCTCTGTATAAACCCAAGTGCCTCCAACCTGATCGGCTTTTTCAAAGACGACCGGTTCAAATCTGTCTGGTCTCGCTCCCATGTATCTTGCGGCACAAAGCCCAGCCGCTCCACCACCAATCACAGCCACCCTCAGCTTATTCATGATGCTAGTTTAACATGTATTAATTCAGTACTCTTTTTTTTTTAGTTCACAAGATTGTGACTGCTTGAATTCTACAGATAGAAAACAAGAGAAAGTGGATTCAATTTCTTCAGGATCCTGCCAAGAAGGTCAACTAAATAAAGAACAAAACAAACAAAAACAAAATAATAAACATGCACACACCATGTACAACAAAAAAGAAGGCTAGGGGCCCGTTCTTAGAAACCAACAACAACAATCAGTTTTGTTCTTGAGATGGGTACCCCCCGGATATTTTCATTTGATAGTTTATAAAAATACACCAATATATTATTCTTAGAAAAATATGATGTAATGAAATTTGTGTCCAATGTTTTAGGCGTCAGCACATTATCAAAATTACAAAACTTCAACATTCCAAACCTTGAAACATATGTTTAAACTCGCTTTAAACTATTCAGTTTACGCATTTGAAGTTAGAATTTACCTCAAAATTAATGTACTGCAGGTCTGAAAACTAGAGAATACACTTCTAACTACAGCTTGCCTACCATGGCAGATTATCCATCCCTTTGAGGATTTTACAATGTGGAAATAAACACATAGATCTATAATCAGTTTAATTAAAGTTATAGTTGAGTTCTGTTGCAGCGGGTTATCAAATAAATAATAAAAAGATAACTCCTTGGGCAGCATTTCACGAAACCGTCATAACTACAAGTTCACCGACATCCCATTGAAACGTGTGTTAAACTTAATACACGCGTTTCAATGGGATGTCGGTGAACTTGTAGTTATGACGGTTTCGAGAAACGCTGCCCTGTTTATCGATAAGTGAATGTGAGAAAGATCATAGCTGGAAGATTTCTTGTCCTTTTTTGCCAGCCATAGTCTACCCAATAAATGACATGTGATCATGTGATGGCGCTGCCCATCGACTAAAGAGTTATGACAGAGATGGTGTCGGAGGCGTCATAACTCCTTAAGACCTTAGTCGTGATGTTGTCCTTGATGTTAGCAAAGAGGGCTTTGTGAAACACGTAGCGGACAAGTAGCTCACTAAGGCTGATTTAGTCAAGAAGTTAGACTTATCTAGGAACAGGCCCCTGGAGTTAGACTGGTCATAACATTGACTCTCTGCTTTGCTGGAGTGGTCAAGACCATGATCTAGATCTAGATCTAGACCTATCATCATGATCATATAATGGACTTGCATGATCATGAACTAGACAGCTCCTACTAGTACTAGCTACTTGAACTTGAAGTGTACTTTGTCTCTTTGTTATTGGTAAAATCTATCAAGATTATAATGAAATCACTTAGGCCTACTGTGATTTACATGAACAACAGAACTGAATCAAATACTTGCCTTGCCTGTCTCTATCNGAAGTGTACTTTGTCTCTTTGTTATTGGTAAAATCTATCAAGATTATAATGAAATCACTTAGGCCTACTGTGAATTACATGAACAACAGAACTGAATCAAATACTTGCCTTGCCTGTCTCTATCTATGCTTTGCTGGAGTGGTGTCTTCCACTAACCGGTACTGACATCAACTGCATGGTAATGTGCAGTGTAAGTACTGTGTACGTGCATTATGTTGCGCAACCGGTCATGCAATAGGTGCGGTCCATTTTTTTTAAATAGGATGATGAAGGTCAGATTTAGATTTACTTTCATGCGCTTTTGTAGGATAATGATTTGAAATAAACATGGTAAATTAATTAAATTAGTTTTTTATTGACAGTAAAACATCAAATAGTTTTTTTATTTCTGTTTAAAATGTTATCAAAATATAAATAGACACGACTGTAAAAATGTAACCTATCATTTTGGACTAAGAGTCTGTTTTTACGTTTTTGTCTGGCGTTGTATTTTCTTTTCCTATGATTTTAGCGCTACGTACGTACAGCCAGAATTTTACTAAGCTCAGCTCATCATCAACTGACATGACACCACAGCTTATTGGTAAGACCTCATATTATCACTGTTTTTTTGACGAGCTCGTGGTGCACGGTGAATGATATGATGATTATGATTGAGAATTTCAAAAAGGGTCAATAACAATAATATATGATTCTATCATTCTTGTACTTTCGAGCTAACTCCAGAGTCCAGAGTCCAGGGAGCTCCTACGCCGACGCCTTAGGCGTCGTCCTCGTCGGAGCTCCCTGGAGCTGGAGCTAAAGCTAGAGCTGGAGCTAGAGCTGGAGATACAATTTCTAGCTTGACTCACGTCACGACTAGATCTATTCAATATACACATCGCTCGGCGAGTCTGGCCAGTCCAGCTTGACTGCTGTCTTTGGGCTCAGTATGAAGGGGTGACCAAAGACACAAATTCATTTAGACCTCTCTACTAAGTACTAGACTAGACTCTAGTCTAGATCTAGACTAGAGTCTACTAGTACTAGATCTAGACTGAATTTTCCGTCTCTTTCGTTCGTAAGCCTCTTATTGCGGTAGGGTCGGCTCTCTCTTTACTACTCTTTACTCTTTACTACAGACTATACCGCCAAGTGTGGTGTGCAAATCAGTACACTAAAATTGCAAAACTTATCACCGAATTACTCCTTTTACAGCATCTATAGGGTCTATATCTGCTGCATTTTACATTGTAAATTAGCTTAAGGGCAGGCTTAACTTTTTCGGTTCCACTTACCAACTTGACTAAAATAATCTGTTTAATGGTCCATTTTTAGGAAATTATGGGTCAAAATCGACATCCATGATAACAATCTTGCAGCGGTGGTTTAAACTCTCGCTGCAAGATTTTTATGATTAAGAGAGTGAAATCTAACAACAATTCTCATTGGTTATTGCATCACAAACAGGTGTGTCTAAATTACTAAGATGAAATTGGGATTAACTTTAACTTGATTCTCAGAATATCGGTTTTAAAAAGATTTTAAAGGTATCGGTGGGATAAAATCTCAAATTGTATTTGAGATAAAATGAATATCAGAACACCACCCCAGGATGCCAGGGTCTCTGTAGTGAGGTGGTCAGTGGAGCCAGACATACCGGTAGTCTCAGTGGAACAACCACCTAGATAATCAAGAGACTGCGCTACTATTATAACTGTAAGTACCTCCTGTGTTTCTCTTTTGCAGACTATGGCGGCATTTCCTGTAGGTAAACTGAAATGCATCTTCTTCAGTGAATTTCATCCACAGGCTGGACCTAAAATCACTTATCAGGTATTTTGCAATATCCTACCCTAGTTCCTTATAATCTTGCCCCTAAGATAATGTAAATTAGATGCTTTATTATTGTGGGTTTGGGAGACTTTACAGGGAACCTCAAAATCTGTCATCTACTTTCTTGACTTCTTGTTTGAATATTGCCTTCAGCATTTCCCATACCTTCCCACTTTGATATGAAAAAGTCAAGATATAAAACAAGATGATGTTACAACATTGTGGATCTAATGAAATCATTTTCACAGAATGCAAACAATTTGCAAAGAGAAGTTTTTTGTTGTTAGCATCATCATTGTAATTATACAAGTGTGGAAGAACTTCAGAGTAAAAATGTTCCCTGAAAAGCATGACTTTTCAAATGCCTCCATATTCTAAATATTACAAGTAACAGCTTAAAATGAGGCCTGATTTGTATGCCACATGGTTGTGTAGTCCTACATGTATATACGGTACATCTTTCTGTGTACAGTGCTTGTTGCTCTACCAAGACTGGGCCAAATTTCTTATCATTTTGATGATTCCAGAACCTTGCAGTACACACCAATACATATATGCTACATGATCAACTTTTCTGATCAATTCCACACCGTTTCTTTCACAATGCAATCGCATGACCAGAACTCAACTTTATCCTTAAATCATCAAAGGTTTGCATTTTTGTTGTTGTAGGTTCCAGATGATTATATTTCCAGGGAGCTGTTTGATATATTCTCTGTCTACATCATCCCAAAGCCTGAATTACAAGACAAGCTCATCACCGTGTAAGATATCAGCTAATGTATTTCATCAATTTTGTTGTTTGTTTTGTATGATGAGATTGGTAATTCGGTTCAATTTCTAATGGCGTGATATTAAACAAATGATTATCTGTGCTATATGATATTGCCAAAATGTAGGGCATGATCATGATAAGTTTCACTTGATGAATTAACCATCAATTTTATTTTAGATTGATAGATATTATGATTCTTTATTGGATGAGTGATGGTATATATTGCTGCAGTCAAACCTGCTTTAGTGACCACCTGTCTACAAAGGCCACATTTGTTGTTTCCCTTGAAAATGGTTTCTCATTGAATCATGTACTAAATGAACCTGTCTACAAAGACCACCTGTCTACAAAGGCCACTCTTTGTGTTTCCCTTGGGCGGTCGCTATAGACAGGTTCGACTGTATTTGTTAAAAAGTGTATGTGTTTGATTAGAGACGAGTATGATATTTGTGTTTCTTCCTTATTTATAAAAACAAATGAATCCTTCAAATTTTGAATTTTCATTTCATCGCATTTCATGTCTTACTTTGCCAGTTACTGGTCCATATTCTGAAGTCTGGTTTAGTCAAACCTGGGGTTTAAAGTTAAACCAGACTTCAGAATACGGGCCACTGAGATCTGGTAGAAGATGATGTTGTAGCACATTTGTTTGTTTTTTCTTCTTCAGTAATGTTAAGCAGGGGAAGGTAATTGGATGGCCCAGCTGTATCCGAGATGATAAATATGCCAGGAATGAGTATCTCTTCAACGTCTGTTTTGTGTGCGACTCAACCACAGACGTATCATCCTACGAAACGCTGGTCAAGAAACTATCCGCCTACTTCACAACACTCGAGGTAACTATTTACGTTTAATGCAAATGATTTTATTTACTCCTTCTCCAACTGTGCACATACCAATATGCAAAGAAATTATCTCCATCTAGAAGTGCTGTTTTGACTATTGGAACTTCATATAATAACAATAAAACATTTTCTATACAATGAGTAAAGTCACTTTCAAGTGCTAATACCGAAGTTACAATGTATTACGTAATGTAGCAAATAAGATAATGATATATTGTAATGTAATTACTTAGTGTCTGAAAGTGATCTAACCTATCATATTATCGTGAACAATGTAAGTTTTAACCAAATGGTAATTGTAAACCATGTTTTTAATTTGACATATTGACTTTCAATCACTAGGAAAATGGATTGTGTATATTGTTTTTTGTTTTCTTTTTTATTATTTTGATGTTGTTTCTGTATGCTTATCTCATACCTACATTTTTCCTCTCTTTACATAACAGCTTGAGTGTGCTTTTCTATCAAATGAAGAAACCAAGGGCAGAGTGCCAGACATTTTGGAGAAACTTCTGAGTCATCTGAATGAATTTGGAAAGTGTTCAGTACCAATAAGTGAGTAAGAATCTTCTGATAACCAACATGTTCCTTGATTGGTTGCCTCATGACTGAAAATCCTTTTAGGAAATCCAATATCAAATTTGGAAAACCAATGCTTATTCTTTTGAATGGACTGAAAAAAGGGATCAAGAACTTTATAAATCAAGACAAGTTTTTTTTTTTTCTTTTATGCATCAAATACTTTGGATCAACTCTTTTTTTTAAAAGGCATTTTATATTAGGCGTTTTAATAATTATGTATTGCTTTCTTGAAATAACTCTTGCATTGAATAAACTAAATTGTGTAAAGCAAGCAATTTATTTTAATTCAGGGCCCCCATCTTATAAACAATTGGGATTAATCACAACTTATTTGCTATCGATATCAATTACAACTTTATGTATGAGAGATAGGAGATTGCAAACTTGCTATTCATTCAAGGATTTGCGAATCATTCAGATCAATCGCAACTATTTATAAGCCAGGGCCCTGAATTGATTTATTCCTTATTTGTATGTATTTAGTGTTACTTGTGCATATATAGAAGGGTTTGTATTGTTTGATCAATGTTTCTTCTAACTGATACTTATCTTGGCAGATGATTCTAACACCATTCATCTGAAGATTGTACCGCCTACCAAAGAACCTCAGTCGGTCTTGGAGCACCACGTACCTATGTTTCTCTGCATTAAAGAACATTATGAAAACAATCAATGGGACCTCACAACGCAACAGGTACCTTACCCACAGTAACGTGGGTAATAAATCTCCTGTAGTAATGGAAGGGGGAAGGGGATACTGAATTGTGTATTCTGTAAAGGGCTTTGGAAAAGGGGTTCCATGTTAGCAATCAAGATATGTTGAAAATAAATGGAATGTTCCATCCCAGCTCTCAAACTTTAATGTTCATAATGAAAAACAATTAAAAGGACACTATGGATAGAGGCCTGTGCAAAAGAAGGTTTATTCAAATTTCTTTAATGTCTTTAAGATGTATAATGAAAATTGTTATAATTTTACATATTTTTAATTAAAATATAGCTGCACAGCATTTCTCCTTTTGTGTATGATATCATTGCATACTGCAAATGGCATGTCATTCAATATTATTGCTTTTCTTGTTTTAATTCCAAGATTCTTCAATACATTGATGGAGTGAATCATGTTCAAAGAATAGCTGTAGAAGCAGATGTGGATTTGAATCTGGTCAAGATTTGCCTGCAGAACTTGCTGTAAGTGTGTAAATAAATGTACCTAAGATATTATACTGCCATAAATACATGTATACCTAAGATATTATACTGCCATAAATATATTTGAATATTTTCAATATTTGCCTGCAGAACAAAGGGATTTATTTGTTATTCCTTTACATTTGTATTCTACTTTCATTGGCTCCTATTACAGTTTTCTTTTTCCCTTTGCAGGTACTATGGAGTCATCACTATTGTTCCTATCTTTCAGGTAAATATAGAAACATGGAAGAAGAAAAAATGCAAGTTCAACAATTTATTCTTATTACCTTTGATATAAGGCATATTATCCAGATATCAGTTTTGATGGGTGTGTTATCCCATACATTTTCATGCTAAATTATGTCAGCAAAGAAAACAGGATTTATGGGCATTATAAAAATATAAAGTAAAGTCTGTCAGTATAGTACACTCACAAATATTTGAATGTCTGTGGAAACATTGCTATTAAATCATGTTATTAAATCCTTGTTGTTGATTTGAGACAGTGATTGTTTACAGATCACCAGAACCAGAATTTCTCCAACTTTGATAGATTTTTGCTATTTTCTGCCCCATATTTTTTATTTACAGTATTCCAATGTGTACATGGTACAGCCATCCATCAACACCCTAATGGAAAATACCCAGCTACAAAGAGAATGCATTGAATACGTCACTCTCCCAGGTAATCTTTCTTTCTCTTTTCTTTCCCTCTCTCTCTATCTCTATGTCTCCCTCTTTCTCCCTCCTGCTCTCTCTCATATTATTAGTATGATTATTATCCCCTCGCTGACGAAGTATATTAAATATGCGAATCTGGTTTCCCATCCATAACTTTAGTATTGTTTGACAGATTTTTATGAAATTTGATATGGAGGTTCATGGTATCAAAACACAGCCTACCAGTAAGTTCAATTTTAGAGTATGTAGGTCAAAGGTCATAGCCATTAAATATGCGAATCTGGTTCCATTCGATAACTTGAGTAATGTCTGACGAATTTTATTGAAAGTTGATATGACTGTACATGGTATCAAAACACATGTACAGCCTAAGTTCAATTTCTGAGTATTTAGGTCAACGGTGAAAGGTCATAGCTCATTAGATATGCAAAAACACCTAATTATATATGTGAAAATGTGGTTAACTTCCTTGCCTAGTAATGTATTAGTATAGTTTAATGGAGGTAACTTGTTCTGACTTTATATAGGCCATTTGTACCCTGCGAGGGGATGCTACGCTTTGCGTTGACTTTTTATTATTATTATTTATTTCAGGTCACAATCCTCCAACACTGAGGTCCGTGATGCTGCTGTACAGCTCCCTTTGTCCAGGAATGACAGTCAGAGATCTGTGTATGAGACACAATCCTAGAGCACTCAATATATGTGAAAGGTGGGTTCATTTATGTTCTTATTTAAACAGAAGCATACAATGATATGCTTCAGATGATGATGGTGATGAGCAGGGAGTGAAATTGGTGATGACGATGTTTATGATAGAGATGATAATGCTGAAAACAATGACTATGATGCTGTTGGTGATGATGGTGGTGATGGTGTTGGTGATGATGATGATAATGATGATGATGATGATGATGATGATGATGATGATGATGATGATGGTGGTGGTGGTGATTGATGATGGAGATGATGATGATAAAGGTGATGATTGTGAAAATGGTGGCTGTTTTGATTATGCCTAAGATAATGATTTATTAATAAACATAGTCATGCTGACTGATGGTAAAAAATGGATTTCATTTTTCCAATTGTAGTAGATAAAAAATAGTAACATTCATAGCAATAGTTAACTTTTAATCATTTCTTGGACAGAAAATTATTGCATATAAATCTACTATCATTGTAATGAAGATTATGTTTCTTTACAGGCATCTCATTCAGTTTGGAGTAGTGAAGGGGCTGATTAGAAGACTACACAAATATCCTGTAAAGTTACAGACTGCTGATGGGCAACATAACGCTGGTAGAAATCTAGACAGGTATGTAATCTAATATTAAGATGTGAAAATCATTTGAATATTGCTTCCAGATGCACTATTCAAACATGTACACACTTAAAGATAAACATGAGTTCTGGTTTTAAAAAAAGAAAATGAATTCTCACAGAATCAAATAAAGCTTTAATACACTCAATGTTCAAGATTACAAATGAATGTCATGTGCCAAACAATTTTGTAGGAAAATGTATACTGGTTGAGTAATGAGCATAGAAACATAAGAAAATCAAGGGGAGCTAGCCCCGACACCATTTTGTGTAGTCCCATATACATCTTTCTGTGTACAGTGCTTGTTACTTTACCAAGACTGGGCCAAATTTATTATGATTTTGGAGACTCCAGAACCTTGCAATGCACAGCAATACTTCCATACTACATGATCAACTTTTTCTGATTGACTCCACACCTTTTCTTTCACAATGCAATCGCATGACCAGAACTCACCTTTATCTTTAACTGTTTTGAATCTATATATAGAAAAGGTGCTATAGAAATGCCCAACACATGTTTTATCTTCATTATCTTACATTCTCACTACCAATCCACCAGCCTCGGATGAGTCTCAGACAGCCGATAGAGCTGTCACCAGTAATCCACCATCATTCTAACCTGGCCTTTGTCTGATACAGAACAAAACCTCATATCGTTGGTTTGGAGCCAGAAGGGCGTTATTTCATAAACTTCAAAATAGATTTAACCCCTTTCTGGCTCTGAACAGATGATACGTTGATTGGACTGGGTATAGATAGGAATAGAATAGGAATTTAGAAAAAGGCATTGCTAGTGTGAATGCAAATGGTTTGATAATGCAATTTCTAATGGACAGCCTTTTGGTGTGAATCACACAGTTTTAATAAGGAATCTTACTCAATTACTTTGCATCAAATTTTGTTTGCCTCTGTCCAGGTGGATGCAAGGCAAGCTGAATTTTGACGAGATTTGTTGTGGGACAGGAATGAGTCACAAGGACCTCGACGAGCAAGTGGATAAAGATGTGGATGTTTCAGTCTGCTGGAAGTGAAGTGGTCTTTGAGATTCGTTGATGGACATTGAGTCTTTTTGGTGGTGGTAGTTATTTACCTGACTGCTAAGAAAGCATAAATGCTTGTAATTAAGCAACCAGACGGCCGACGGCTTTAGGTTCTCTCCGAGAGACCTGGTAATGAGGATTAATGCCTAACCAAAGGGCACTAGCGCATCAATTTAGTTTCGAACTCGGGTGGCCAGATTACGAGACCACTGCTGTACCGAATGAGCTATCGTGCCTCCACTTCATTTTTACAAGGACCTTGGTTGGCTGGTTGGTTTGTTTTACCCTGCTGCTAAGAAAGCATATGTTTGCTTGTAGGTAAGCAGCCAGGGGACCGATGGCTTGAAGTCCTCTCTGAGGGACTTGGTATGAGGATCAATGCCTTCCCAAAGGGCACTAGCTCATGGAATTGGTTTGGAACCCAGGACCTCCCAGTTAGAAAACCACTATGCCACCGCGTCTCACTAACGACCTTCTCTAGCTCAAAGGTGAAAAAGGGTCATCTGTCCTATGTGAGATGAGACCATGTAGTGCCACAAGGATCTGGATGAGCGAATGAAGGAAGCTGCTAATCTTCCAGTCTGCTGAAATAAGAATGAGGTCAAATGAATCCCGAGATCTGTTGAGGGAACGACCCGTGTCACGTAGACCTCGACAGTGGATATTGAAGATCTTTCAATCTGCTTGTTACAAGAATAGGGTGCTGCTGTAGGACGGGTTATGTCTTCGGTGCATGGACCTTAGATGAATAGATGCAGAAAGATTTGGCTATTGCAGTTTGCTGGACATGATAATTAAAAAGATCTATGTCATTAATATGACCAATGGTCAAGAAAAAGAACTTTGTGTACTGTGCACATCAGGTTTTGAGCAAAAGTGTACGAGGACAGCCTTTCTGTTTATTTTCATAGGCAATAATAGAGGTGTTGTGGTCGAGTGGATACGTCGCCGGACTGTCGATCACAAGGTCCGCGGTTCGAGTCCTGCCGCTGCACTAATGTCCTTTTGCAAGACATTGATCTACAGTTGCCACACTCCACCCAGGTGAAGTAAATGGGTACCTGGTAGGAATTTATTCCTTGAAATGCAGCTCGCGTAACAGCTGCACTGCTAAAGCCAGGGTAATTATGCTGCTTTATTGTAGAGCGCTTAGAGACTTCTGACAAAGTAAGTGTTAGGCGCTATATAAGCACTGTAATTATTATTATTAATAATGGGTTTCCTGTCAAACTTACTGGTACCACGGAAGTCAAAAGTAGTTCAGCAGCTGTCTGAACACCTCACTGTTTTTGTCAAAACAATTAAGACCATTGTATCTTTGAAATCCTTGAAATTCAATATTATTTCATAGATACAATGGTGTTAATTGTATTGGGAAACAGTGAAGTGTTTTTTTTTACATGAATTTCATAATTTCTTAATGAATTAATGACTGTCTTAGTGCATTCACGTGTACATATACACATGAACTACGATAATTAGTTCTTGTGTTGACCCATCTAGGTCCAATCTTAAATTGGAGGCAGAGTTGACTACCTTGAAAATCATGTTGGGAAAGAAGTACATCCAACAGTGATCACATATGTTCTTTATTATCAAAATAAAGTATATCCATATATCAAAAATGTGTGTCAGATGTGTTTTGTTCTGCAATTTATGAAGACCTTCTGTACAGGGTAGGGTGTCCATGAAAAAAGGGGAACTCTTTGGGTAATGTACACATGCTTGGAAAGATTATTATTTGAGCTGTCTTGTGAATCAGAAACGTCATCAGTAAGTCATTTATGACCTTTTTCAGACAGGTTGAAATAGCAATGTGAAAAAGCAAATTGTCCAAGAGAGTGTGAGGGCTGCTACCTTTGGTTCTTATGATTTGGAAAAGAAAGATTGAAAATTAGAAATTGTTAGAAATACATAAACATGTACATATTCCCTTCTTTCAAGCAAGACCATATCCACAATTCGGGCAGGCATATGATAACTTGAATTTTTGTATGATGTATATTTTTGTTTATTATTCCAAGATATTTCGCATCTATTCAAAAGCACAATGGATCGAATATAGCAACCCTCTGCCTATTTTGGACGATCGAGTTTTCGACACTGTCCCCGTCTATCATGTGTGATTTGTCCCTTTTTAATAGATATATGAAAGAAAAAAATAGGCTCCCAGTGATGTCCATATCAACCAAGAAGTAATTTGGGATTATTGAATAATTTATGTAGATTTTGATTTCACTGTTGTCAAGGACAAGCAGTAACCAATCTTCATGTATTTCCCCTCATTTATCTCTAAACATATATCTTTCTTTCTCTCTTTTTCATTAATTTCCCTTCTTTTACATCTTACATGTAGCTTTCCACATCTCCTTTCTATCTCTCTCTTCAACTCCTTTCTCTCGAATCTCTCCCTCAATACTCGTCCGTTTTTCAACCATCTCTGATCTTACAGTACCTTTCCATATCTCCTCTTTCTTCTCTTCTTTTCAATTTCTCCCCTCTTACTCGTCTCTTTTTCAAACCTCTCTCTTCAATTCCATTCTCTCCCTCTCTATGAATCTCTTTTTTATCTCTCTCTCTCTCTCTCTTCTAATCTCTCCCTCTCTACTCTTCTCTTGTTCTACCTTTCCCATTTTAAAACGTGGCTTGAACTCCCCCAATCCTGTTGAGCAAGATGCATCAATCTGTAAAAACAAATTAATTTGGCACAAATATATACCCGGTACTGATTCATCACCTCCCTTATCACTAAAATGAATAAAATAAACACATCACTCTTAAAATCTTCTTTGGTCGTTTAAGACCGTAATTGTTTCTTACAAACATATAAAATTCTACTGATTAAAACAGTATTCCATGATGATCTCAACAAGCTGGATACTTCACAAACACAAATATTCTTGAGATATCTATCATGTGCAGATTTAACAAGAGATATGGAAATGTATACAATTGCTCATTGTATTAAATATCAGTATTTACATGATAAATGCCACTGGTACAATAATACACCTTAACTTTGACAATAAGAAAACAATTCTCCAGATACTTTTGAGGGGTCTGGCCTTAAACCATTGAAAGGCCAGACATCACTAAGAGGTAATATTGAGAATCTATATTAGATCTAATGATGACTTTATCATAACATCAAATGATCTAATGAAAACAATGTTTTTTTCTTAATGATGGAGCAACAACTGGCATGAACAATATATATAAAGCTGCTTCAGGTGGTACAAGACACATTTACACAATAAGTGTTGTAGGCAGTTAAAGTACTAATTACTGGATTTCAACATCATAACTTATTCCAAGAAAGTGATTTCTGTATCTTACACAACATAAATAACATGAGATGAATACACAAAATCTATTTCATGTGCTTTCAAGAACAGCATGAACAACTATAAACTTGTACATATGGTATACATGTTTAATGATGATTTCCTTAGAACAAGAAATGGTATAATATAAAATGTGGCTTCCAAGTCCATGTATTTTGAAAGGATCCTTCCAATTCCAATGTAATCATTATCACAGCTAACCAAGGTTTTTTAAACCATGTTTTGATAAAGTCATTCTTGTAGCACAGAGGCATGCAAAAGGCATAATTCTCATTAGCACGTAGCTGAAGATAAGATCAACAACAAAGTTAACAAATTCATGTACATGTATACTCAAGATTCAAACATGCTTCTACTACAGTGCATAATGGTTATTTGGTTCTCATAACAACCCCAAGCTTGCCAGAGGCTTGTCTGATGTAGCTACAACCAATGTATGAAAAAGTATTCTGACAACTAAAAAACAAAAGCTCCTTCCAGATAAATGCAATATCTCATTTCTCAGGGTCTTCAGGTAGAAGCATTCATCAAATGTCTCTTGTAGTAGAACTTTGCACTTTAAAGGATCTGGGATTCTGGGTCTATCTGGCCCATGTCCTACATATTGAGGGGTCAGTGACACAAAGACAAACTCCATTTGAGAAAAAGTGGTTTATGTGTCACTGAGCACTTGGGCCTTGAGGAGTTAAGTCTATTTTTCACTAGCCATTGACTTCAATGGGGTGTTGGGTTTAGTTAAGTCTTTGTGTTTCCTGGAAAGCCCACATTTTTCTGAACATTTTGATATCAAATACTCATTGTGACAAAATATGGAATTACTTCTTTGTTGTCACTGAACTCTTGATATGTCCAATGCCATTTAACATATTGTTTATGCAAAATTTGCCATATATAATGACAAAACAAAATAGAAACACATGTATTCATATACATTATAAGTATCATGGCTGAATATACCTTCACAAACAGGGCTCTACATAGACATAGCACGATTATGTACACCGTATATAGTCATACCGGTACATGAAATAATTGCGTACATAAAGAAAGAAAAACTGGCAACTGAAAATTCAATTTGCATGGTCATGCAAAAGGAGAAAAGAAGGGGAAAAAAATACATAATGACAATTGCATGATCAAATGTGGTTAGTTCTGGAAGACAATAGCAGAATTAGGAAAGAAACTCATTAATGGATAAATTTTTCTCTGAACAATGCATTTCTGTTGGAAGAACTGCAGTATACCAAGAAGTTACCTCTTGAGTATACAGTGAGATACATGTAAATGAATAGGAGTTCCCTACACAGTAAACACATTGCAATCTACTCTTTTTACAAATATTTTCACATGAATGTGCAACAACATACTATTATGCATTACAGGAATTGAAAGAAGTAGCACATTCTGACCTTCCAAACCTCCAATATTTCAAGACCTTCTCTTATATTGCAAGCCCTCTGAAAGAAGTAAAACATTAAAACCATTTTGAACCCGGGTGCTAACAAAATTCTGCTATCATTCTCTCCTTGTGAACACGAATGCAAAAGAGAACTTGAAAGACCTTCAAGGTATCGTTTCCTGACATGCCATTGAAAACGCCGGTTAATATTAATACATGCATTTAAACGCGATGTTGGTTCATGAAACGCTGCTCAGATTCACACACAGGCCTTTCGTCAATTCCTACAATACCTTGAAGCAAGCTATCCACACTTCATTTGGCTAGGCTCTCTCTCATACTGCATGCCTCTAATGGTTCATGTCTTCTTGCTGCCTGCTATGATAGTCCAGTTCAACTTGCTTGGTGAACTGCGCCGAGCATCTATCACATTCTAGATACTGTCCATGAACAATGACCATATGAACCATCAGGTCTCCTTGCCTGGAGTACTCCGCTTTACACACCGTGCATTCCAACAGGCAGGAGGTGTTCGTGGAGAGCACATGTTTCCTGGCTTCCATCATATTGGAGAAGTCCCTGCCACAGTACTGGCACTGGAACACCACGTTGGACACGGTATAGGAGCAACTGGCTTGGTGCGTGGGAACACACCCATGCTCCTCGATTTCACTCATGTTCCCAAAGCACTGCTGACATGTGTTGCACTGGAACCGAGATCTCACGTCCAAGTGGGTACGCGCATGTCTACTCAACTCTTTGGCTGAAATGTCTTGTTCCCCACACTTCATGCAAACCTCGTATTTGTCACTGGTATGCTCTGCTGCTGGAGGAACAGTTACAGTTGTCAGTGCTTCTGGAAGCAAACTTTCAGGGCAGGACCTGGTGAAAGGCTGTCCAACAGAACTTGCCGCTTTCTTGGGTGTCTTCACAATCTTTGATGGAGGGTGCATAGCCACTGAAGTCAGAGGAGCATTCTTAAATTTGGAGTCCAACAACACCCTTGAAGCCTTTGGGGCTCTTATGACTGGGGTCTCAACTCCACTTTCAACATGGGTCAGAATGTGACATGTCAGATCTGAGGCTTTCATAAACTCTGTCTTGCAAATGCTGCACTTCAGACCACTGCCAACTTTTCTTCTCTTGTCACAGTCTACACAGCGCTTTTTCGTCTTGCTTGCCATTATGCAATAGCACTTTTTGCAATAAGATGCATCTTTGTGAGCTCTCTCCATGTGCGCAACAATGGAGCTTTTAAGATAGAAGATCTTAAAGCAGATATAGCAATGCCAAGGATCACGGTCATTATGGGTAAACTCGTGCTTGGCACGCTGGTATTTGAATTGAAAAGTCTCGTTACAATACTTGCATTTGAAATCGCCAATGACTTTTGCTCTCTTTCTACTTGATCGTTGTTCATTTGGAGTAAATGATCTTCTCTTTCTCTTCCCAGACACTACAGATTCTAGATGCTCCTGTACATGACGAGCACATTCCGCTTTCTTCTCAAAATGTTTGAAACACAAATTACATTGGAAGAGTTTTTCGCATCTCTTCCTACTATTCCTTGTGGGTTCATGACAATCAAAAAAGTATTCTGATCGAAATGACTCTATACATGTTGAGCAATAATAGATGATTTTAATGGCCTGTTCTTTAGGTACAGCTTCAAGTTCTTTTAATGCATTCTTGGTGTAGGTCCCACTCTTGGTGAAGGTGTTGCTGTGTGTTAGGTACATATGCCTCTTAACTTTCTTCTTGGAAATAAAACTGGCGTGGCATTTTGGACATAGCCAAACTCCACCGTCAGTTTTTAATTTCTTGCTCCTTTTTTGATTCACATCTTTTTTGTCACGTTTGTTGCCTCGTACATGTATCAACTTGCGGTGCATACTTAAGCCTCTAAATGAGGGAAATACTCTTTCACAGATTTTGCACTTGTGTATTACATGACTTTTGGTATTAGCTCTTTCAGCTTTGGAACAGAGACCATCTTTCTTAACCGAAGGAAAACCCAGCTTCCTGCGCCCTCTTTTCAAAGTAGTTGAGCTTTTGTCACGTTTGTAGTCTTGTACATGTATCAACTTGCGGTGCATACTTAAGCCTCTAAATGAGAAAAATACTCTTTCACAGATTTTACACTCGTGTATTGCATGACTTTCGTTTTTAGCTCTTTCAATTTTGGTACAGGAACCATCTTTCTTAACCAAAGGAAAACCCAGCTTCCCGCCCCCTCTTTTCAAAGATGTTGAGCTTTTGTCACGTGTGTTGCCTCGTAGATGTATCAACGTGTGGTGCACACGTAAGCCTCTCAACGAGGGAAATACTCTTTCACAGATTTTACACTCGTGTATTACGTGACTTCCGTTGTTAGCTCTTTCTGCTTTGGTAGAGGGCCATTCTTTCCTAACTGAAAGGAAACCCAGCTTCCTGAGCCCTCTTTTCAAAGATGGGGCCTGTACTGCAGACCTCCTGGGAGAATCCAATTCCTCCTCCTCCTCCTTCTTAACCCATGAGGTTTCACTATGCTGTGTCTTCCTCGGACTCTTTCGGTTCCGCCGTCTGAAGCAGCGCTTAAGGTGGCTTTTGAGACTCCTCTGCTTATCAAATGAAGTGTTACAATATTCACACATGATACGTGTGACCTTCGGATGATTAACAAGGTGCTTTTGTAGCAATTTCTTCTGTCCAAACGAGTGAAAACAAAGGTGACAATTAAAGACTGGATTATCAGGTGGTAATTCTCCTTTGACAACACCTCGTAGTATTCTCTCGACAGGCTTTCCACTGGGGATTCCATTTTCATTCTCCCTTTTCACCAACTTGCTACCTGACCTATGCTTGCTCCTGGTAACTGCACCTCTTCTGCTCTCTTCTGTTGGTTTACTTTGACTATGCGAGCCATGCTTTGCAGCAGGAGAATCACCATCATCCTGTGTGGACTGCGAGTCAGAATCCACTTCATCCTGGTCCATGGATGCAACATGCTCTTTGGTCACTGGTGATACTAAGGCTTGTTGCCCAGACTTGCCTGTTCCTATCACTGCCAAGAGAAGAAACAATATAAAAGACAAATACTTCAATATGTAAATCATTATTCATTAATATAATGATAATAATAATGGTAAACATATTCTTTAGTAATAGTAAATGAACCAATTTTGAATAATTAATACAACCACCTCTAAAATGAAAATCCCTCCAATAAATATCTTTTAATCTAGCAACTTAGTACATACGCTTAATCTGGAAATTTAGCATCAATACTATTAATTTTTTTATTGGAAGCCTTCAAGGTTTTTTATATTACAGCACTGACAACATACAGCTTGGTAACCATAGTGACCTTTGTCTAGGATGTCCAACATCAATATGTTAGTATTCATGTGCATATTAAATGTGCATATTAAAGCTACGTTCAATTTGCAGTACAGTAACATAGTGCTAGAAATATTCAGCCTCTCTCAAAATTATTATGAAAGAGTTTTATAATTTTCCCTATATTTCAGATATTCAGTGCTTTAAACAAACATATTTTAATACATTAAAGCACTCCAGATATCTGTTGGATAATACGGAAGCTTTCATTGGTTAGTTGAATCGCAACATGTAGTTTAACTCTTATTGTGCCAAAGGGCTAATCCCCACTGTGCCAGGTTGTTTTGGAGATAATCTGATTAACGCGAAGGTTCTATGAATGGTGAGTGCAAAACACACAGCACAGCCCAATGAGCATGAACAATAACTGTTCTTACGAAAGCGCCCTTGCACGCACATGGCACTCAATAGGTAGCGTGCATGCAGCCTCATGGCAGGCTATGGGTTAAAGGTTATACAAAGTTTTGGAAAATATTGAAATTGGGTGGATAGTGATTCTTTACAAGTTTGATATATTTGGATGCCCCTGTGGATGTATTATAAGCACTAGAAAATTTAGCCCCTAAAACGAACACTTCTGCTTTTGGGAAAAATTGAATAATAAAATTTACCGGTGCTCCCAGTAAATTTTGATATATTTCAATTAGCGCCTTCGGCCATACAATGGTAGCTGCGACCATTAAAATCTCAGAATATGTACATGTGTTACATAATTTCCAAGTCAAGAAAAATTGTTTTATAGCTTAATTAATATCTTCAACTTTGAGAGGGAGCTATACAACATAAAGAGTGTATTATTTACAATTTCATTACTTTAGACTCGATTTTGAATATAGTTAGTTGGATCGCATATGCTTCCAACATGTTCATTTGAACCAAATTCATGACCCCATACCAAACCTTTTATTTACTTTAAAGAGAAGGTTGAGTTCTGGGAAGAGGTAAAAAATAATTTGTGAGCGTTANAGTATGCCATATTTCTTATCATTTTGATGTTTCCAGAACCTTGCAATATACACGAATACTAGATGATCAACCTTTTCTGATAGATTCCACACCGTTTTTTTCACAATGCAATCCCATGACCAGAACTCAACTTTATCTTGAAGGTTCTACCAACCTCAAAATTTAGGAGGCAAGCTTTCATCCACTCTTGTGGATTTGCACTTGCCTTGAGAAAACTCACAAGAGTGGATGAAAGCCTGCCTACTATAGTTTGAGGTTGGTAGAAGCTTAAGGCGACTGGGCAACATTGCCTCAAATTCTGAAACAAAATCCTGGATTTAAGCTCATGCTGCGATCATAAAGATAAACCTTTACGCCAGTCAGGAATCCCATGACTTTTACGAGCAAATCACCTGTCTGATTATCAAGATATTTATGATTGGTTTTTATTATACCACAGTCTATTGGGGAAAATGAGTCGGTATGGAAAAACCAGTCACTCAAAGATTTCTACTTTTTTGAGGCACTTCATGATCATTTTTAAGTGCAATTTTTTAGGGCTTCAATATTACACCATATCACAGACACTGATAACACGTAGGGTCATGCATCTCAGATTGAACATTGTTTAATGATGCCTTTAAAGGTAAAGACCAGTATTGGAAACGCCCCAATTTCAAAAAATGAAATGGAAGCTCTTATTACAAATCATGTGAAAGAATATGTTTTGACTAATACATAATGATAAAACTTTTGCCGGGAAACCGCCTACTAATTGATATATTTGGTAAATTAGTGTATCCATGGTCTGTGAGAGATATAAACGCATGTGTCGCACACGTGTGCGTATAGTCCCATATACATCTTTCTGTGTACAGTGCTTGTAACTTTACGAAAACTGGGCCAAATTTCTTATCATTTTGATGATTGCAGAACCTTGCAGTACGCACCAATACTTATATGTTAGATGACCTTTTCTGATTGATTCCACAACGTTTCTTTCACAACGCAATCGCATGACCATATTGGTCTTTAACTTTAAAGATAAGGTTGAGTTCTGGGGAGAGGTGCACTATAATTTGTGAGCATTATCGTTGTTATTATGCAACTATGAAAGAACATCTGAGAAAACATGTTCCCTGAAAAGCATGGCTCTTCAAATGTCTTCATATTCTATATATAACAAGTAGCAGCTTAAAAATGAGGTCTGATTTTTACGCCACATGTTTGTGTAGTCCCAAACCCCATATGTGTACAGTGCTGGTAACTTTACCAAGACTGGGCCAAATTTCTTTTCATTTTGATGACTCCAGAACCTTGCAGTACACACCAATACTTTTATGCTAAATGATCAACTTTTTATGATCAATTCCACACCATTTCTTTCACAATGCAATCGAATGACCAGAACTCAACTTAACCTTAAAACTTCATGTTATCTTTAGTTATATACCTTCCTTACCTGCCGTGACATCACCCAATCCGGCACCCATCTCTGAAGCTATAGGAATTATTCCAATGGGTACAGGACTATCGTCTTGTCTGGTTATTGGGTCGGAATCCGCTGGAATTATCTGAACTGGTCGGAGAATGGTGTTGAGAACATCTCGTCTTGTTTTCAGGTCGGTATCTACATACATGTAAAATTTAAATTTGGTGAGAAAAGGATAATTTGTGATGGATAATGAAATGCAACAGGTACCTTGTGGATTAATTTCAGTTTCACGCAGGATTGGTATGCAATAAAATAAAAAAATATATGACCCTATTGCCTATTTGGCTCATATAAGTTAATTAAGAATACCGGTAGGCCATTTTTGTAATGTAACCAAATTCAATGCACAAGTCTTTGTGAAGTGCCTCAATACAAATTATTTCATTCACCTGATAAGAATAATATTATCATTATCAGGTGAAAGAAATACTGTGTACTGAGGCACTTCACAAAGAATTGTGCATTCAATTTGGTTACCTTACTAAAATGGCCTATTGCCATATCACCTACAAGTTCAATTTTTACTGAGAACATCTCTTCATAAACACCTCCCTTCTTCCCCAATGTATAACTTAATGTTCAACAATTCCATCACCCATGTTTCAGGATCCATCTATCAGGGTATCTTCTCCTAGATCGGAGGTCGATTGCAACATTTTTCCAACATTTTTCCTGAATTTGTTTACTTACCACATCCCTCCATACTCTGTTCGGTTTCCATTCCTTTGCCAGGGTTCTCACCCGTCTTGGCGGCTTCATCTGGCTCACCATCACTTTCGACCTGGGGGGTGTTTCACAAAAGTTGTCATCATTGACAAATGACGGTTGTTGTTATAAGCTACTTGAAATCCTTGCTTCTGATTGGGTTTCAAGCAGATTTGTCACTGATTTTTGTCATTTGTCATTAAAAAAAAAGGTTTTGTGAAACGGATCCCTGGAGGAATAATATGAGTTCCTCTTGAGCTGAACACGTACCTCTTCCCAAAGCCAAAACAAAAACTTTGCCAGAAGGCAAGTAAAGACGTAAAGAAGTACCGGTAAGTTAAAGGCCCACTGCACTACCTGTAGCTACTTGCGCCCTCTCTATATTAAACAATGCCTAATCTGTGACCATTCGTCCCCCATGATCCTCTTTTTCTTATGTTAACTGAGAGCTGAGTTGATGAGATAACCACCTGTCCAGTGACCTTGCAGGGCGGTCTAATCCCTCCTGTAAACTAGTACTGATAATCTTTAAGAAGGCAGACATATTTGTAGTGAAAATGCTATTGCAACAAAGGATTCAGCCCTACATGGGTATCTGCAAATGACGAGAAAATTAATTTTCAAGAACGCAATGAGTGAAGTCTTTGTTATGTTTCACTTCGATATTTTAAAAAATGCCTGTTCATTAAATTCAGTGTAATTACTTTCGGACAAATGTTAAATGGAATTTTACATAGGGGGCAGCTCATTTCCCATTGGCTTACAGCTTTAAATAAGGTCCTTTTTTTCTTTCCATGAAATACAGGGATTTGTACATTTCTTTGAAAGATTTTCTTCATGGGAGTTTGTTTCATGCCCAGTCCAAAAAATCTTACAAAGAATGAAAATCAAAATTTGACATTTGAAAGTTAATTAACAATTATTTTTTCAAAAACCTAATGGCACAGCTGCAGAGAAAGGGTCGGAGATATGATGCCCTCTTACTTACCGCCCATCCATCACTGTCATAGCCATCACCGAATTGCAGATCTCCATTCTCAAGTTCTGGCCTCGCATCATCTTCTTCAGCTATAACATTCTTCAGGTCTGTTGATTCATCTTCATCAAGAGGTTCAGGGACGGACAAAGTGTCTTTGAAACTAGGCTCTGTAAAAGCAAGCTGGTTGGTGGTTGCATCTTCACTACCCTTTTCAGAACCATCTAAGCTATCTTGAGATGTGGGTAAAACTGTTTCTGATGCAACTTCGATGTCAGCATTTATAGCTTCGTCCGTACTTCCTACAACAGAGCTTGGAGTAGTGCTTGGAGTAGGAGGGCAAGGATTTGTAGATCCTTTAGCAACTTCACAAACGGCTTTGGTGCTAGGATCATCACCTTTATCTGATGATTGAACAATGGAATGTGAGGCATCGATCTCAGTGGCAGTCTTCACTTGATCCACTTGAATGTCGTCTGAAATCAAAGAGTCCACAACGTGTTCTGTTCCAACTCTTTCTTTGGGTGTTTGAGAGGTGGTAGAAGTATCTACGTCTTCCTCATCATCATCATCATCAATAATAATCAAAATGTCTTTCTCATCAGAAGCAGTTTGAGATTTATTCCTTCTTTTCTTATTTCCTGGGATTACATCCAGCACTATGATGCAGTCATTGTCATCATCACCATCATCATCAATTTTATGGCTGTTAACACCACACTCGTCTTCCAAATCTATCGGCTCTTCTTTCATTTTCATATTTGGCTCTTGCTTTATTTGCTTTGCTTTTGGCAATGCCGTAGCTTCATCTTTGGTTTCTGGATGGTCATCTTTTTTGTCTGTAGGAGGGTCTGTTTATGGTGGATGATCATTCCGCTTCTCTACTAGAGGACCTGTCATTGCTGGATGATCATCCTTTTCGACTGGAGGGGGGTCTGTTGATGGTGACGGATGATCATCATGCTTGTGCAGTGGAGGGTCACTTGCCCGGGTGACAGACTCTTCAGATCTTGGATTTTCCAGCAGTTCAATTTCCATGTTAGGCTGAAGAGAATAAGAATATAAATAAACATATCATAGGTAGTACTTTTATATACCAGTATACCTTTTTATGCAACCCTCCTAACCACTTCCAAGCAATTCAAAATTCAGAATATAAAAAAAAAAACACAGATTCAGCAGCTCAGCCTACATAGTGAACAAACAACAACACACAAACAAAACAAAGAGAATATTACAAAAAAGGATTATGGATGGAATTACGCTAGGTATTTTCATGAGGAAAATAAAATTTCAAAAATAATGATAAATACTCCTTGCTTGCTCGCAATATTTTAGAAACAGGATTATATGTAGCAAAATAGGCCTGAAAACTTTAATATTTGGAGGTGCACGAACATTCCTGATTCAACATCGAAATCCCTACATTTTGTCATATTCGGGCATCAAGGTATCCCTGAATAGAAATCTACATTATACAAAGTTGCTGTACATTTGTTAATATCGAAATTACAATTTACCATCCTTGCTCAATTCACTGCCTTGCAAGTTGCAACAACTAGAAATAGGAAAATTCTGGGCAACAAGATGCACTAATATCCTCATATTCAGGTACCAAGGCGATCAAATATATAACATTTGGATTCGGGAGCAAGGTGCCTTTGTTCAGATCTCACACTCGTTACAGAACATGTACAATGTATCTTGTGTGCTGTGATTACATTTCTACCATATAAAAAATGTCTTTATTTTTTGCTCGACTTTGTATAGGCCCAAGGCCCAAGGCACTTAAGGAGTGCCACAGTGATCGATAAAAAATGTTTTATCAGTTCTCATCACCTTAAATAAATCATGACATCAGTCAAAGCAATCATCAATCCAGGTCCAGCAGGAGTCATGACAATCTGGCAAGTTCTAGAAATCTACTTCAACTCGGTACTTCTTTCTAAAGTATTAGATTTAGAGTCTAAAAGTCTAGATCTACATCACAGCCTGACAGGTTTGGTTAGCACTTTAGTTATTCCTATGTTTCAGCTCAACTTACCAGCTTACAGTCAATGTAGCCAGATCTGAGTAGATTGGTCAGTCATTGAAGTTTAACTCGTAATCAACTCACTGATGACCATGATCATATCGGCCGCTGCTGATTCAGTAGCTGCAGGCCAGGCCAGGGGAGGCCAGGCGAGGCAGTCGTGCAGTCACGCGTAGTTAGCTAGCTAGAGCAACGATACTTCCGAGCCGAATCCCACGATCCTGCAGCAAGACGCTGACGCTGGCAGACGGTCTTCTCCGAAAGCTTGCTGGTCCGTTTTATCTTTTCAGAATCGCCTTTTTTCACATGTGAATGAACGGTCGCTCCGAATGGTTGCCGCCTTTTTTGGTTTTTGTAGCTTTCTAATCATTCAGCTGTGTAATTAGCTGTAATTATGAAGGTAAAAACAAACAAAGTTCGTTTATTTATAGCATTAAGCTCGCACATGGATTATCCCTCTACGGCGAGTACCAGATAATCAATATTGATATATTAGGGGAATCCCCTTCTAGAACGTTTACCCTCCTCCCCCCCCCCAAAAAAAAAGAAGATACTACACAATATATTAATTTGATAGCTTACCATTAGAGGACAAGTTTCTATGACTATTATTACAAGAAAGATGTTCCTATAATATCTCTACGTATGTGTTTTGTGGTTCTAGGACAATTACCCCCTGGGCAATCACCCCCG
>BEXV01002893.1:36677-51974 GCA_003118195.1 Hemicentrotus pulcherrimus | reverse complement strand
TTTAACCTGTACAGATTATTTTAATCTCATAATGAAAAGTGATCAAAAATTTATTTTTCTAATGAAATGGGAAGAAAAAGATAATGAGAATAAAATACGATTTTCAATAAAGTCTTTGGTAGATTATTGTTGCCATGTTATTGACCTCAAGTCACTATCTCATATATTTAATTGATCACTTAGTACCGGTAAATTCCCACATAATATGAAATTAGCAAGAGTTACTCCAATTTTCAAAAGTGGAGTAAAGGAACAATTTAGCAATTACAGACTTATTTCAGTACTCTCTGTTTTCTCCAAGATTCTAGAACGTATCATTTACAACAGAACATAAAGTTTCCTAGAAAAACACAATTGTCTTTTTGTAAATTAGTTTGGCTTCCGGAAAGACCACTCAACTCAACTCTCACTTTTGGAACTTACCAACAAAATAATTGATGCATTCGAAGATAATTCACTCGCTATTGGTGTATTTATTGATCTGTCAAAGGCCTCTGATACAATCGACCCTAATATTGTATTATCTAAACTTAATTACTACGGCATTCGTGGAATTACTCATGACATTTTTTTCTAGCTACCTTAGTAATCGTCATCAATGTACAATTTATAATTCTAAACTGTCTAATTTTAAAGATATTACCTGCGGGGTCCCCCAGGGGTCACTGTTAGGACCCTTACTTTTCATACTGTTTGTAAATGATATTTACCGATCAACCAACCTGATTTCTTTTATTCTTTACTCTGATGATACAAACTGATGATACTCTCACAAAAATCTCGATATATTATGTAAAACTGTTAACACCGAATTAATAAATGTCTGCAATTGGTGTGCTGCCAGTAAATTTAAACAATCAACTTCAAGAAGTGTAACTACATGATATTTTACAACTCTCCAAAACCTCCTGACTTTAGCTCTGTACGAATAAAATTCAATGATGATATTCTTCCTAGAGTGGATTCCACTAAGTTTCTTGGTATTTTCATAGACAGTAAATTAACATGGAAAAATCATATAAATGCGCTTGAAAACAAAATAGCTCAAAACACTTACCGCCTAGTATTTTTTTTTACCGAAAACGATTTTACGTACTTTATATTGTTCATTAATTCTCCCATCCCTATCGTATTGTAATATTATATGGGCAAAACATATTGAACAAGTCCTAAAAAGCTCTGTGCACAGCAAAATAAAGTTTTACGTATCATATGAGTTTCTCACCCACGATCCAGTAACGATCCTTTATCTAAATCTCTTAAATTTTTTTTTTTTTTAAGTTGCTTAGTTTTGAAGATATAAATAAACTTCAACAATCTACATTATTATCTAAACTCACAACTACCTTTTTATTTCTGCCAGTTCCAGCGTGTTTCAGATATACATAAGTATGGTACCAGATCATCTGAAGAAATCTATATTCCTAAACACCATAAACGTATTTTTCAAAATAATATTCGTTTCACCGGTCCTAAGCTTTGGAACAATTTACCTGAACCCATGAGGAAATCTGTATCTCTTTTAAGCTTCTCTTGGAAGCTTGAAAAAATGTATCATTTTAAATTACAATGCATAAGTATTATCCCTATACCCAAATAGGTTGACTAGTGTGTATTTATATTGTATAAGGGATGTTGTATGCATGTGTATAATTATGTAAACATACATGTATGTATAGGCCTATTAAGTAGAAATACATGTACTTGTAACAAAGTAAATATATATGTATATAAGCAGTCACATATTTCAACACTATACTCTTCACCTATATCTTGCCGTTATGTTGTTTATGCATGCCATACACTCCTTTGATACTATGTGTTGCGGTCCTCTTCTTTTCCTGTCTTCTTTTCTCTTTCTCCAAGCTCTCTTTCCTTCTCTTTGCCTATTTCTTCCTTTTTTCCTTTCTCCCGGCCCATTTATAATGTACAATATTCGGGCGTACCCACTACAAGCTACGCTTTTTTCGGGTTTCGCGCCTTCTTCCTTGTGATACAAGCTCTTTAATTGTATTTATGTTCCTATTATTGTATTGTGTGGAAGAAAATAAATGCTCCTATGAATTTGAATTGCAAAACTCGAAACTGGGAGGGAGAGAGAGAGAGAGATAGAGAGATAGAGAGGGCCGAGATAGTGAGAGAGGATAGAGAGGAGAATATTAGAGGGGTTCGACCGTCGAGGGGAATGATAGGCCTAAAAGGAAGCGCAATCTTCCTCCAATGTTCCTATTTCCTTGATTAAAATCTCATTTAATTGTCAAGCATGCACTCACCTGTAGTCCAGAATCTGCACGGTCCTCTATTATTTCCCTACACACTTGATTCAAGCCGTCGAAGATGGCGTTATCAACAAACTCATAATTATGCTCACTTGCCCAACCTGAGGACCACCATCGGCTGGGAGCAAGTAAGGAGGGAGAGGTAGAGTTGGTTCTGCACTGGTGGAGATCAAAATTAAATAGGCCAGATTCTGGACTAACTCACCTGTTGCGTACATATTTGTTTCGGAGGATATTGATTAGTCTGTAGATATATACCGCTTTACGACAACACATTACGTCTTGGTCTAAGCTTTCATTTTATTTCCATCAAAGTCATCAAAGAAGAATTAATAGAAATAACACATATTTTAAATTGTATAAAGACAATCTTTGATTTCTTTGGTCTTTACAATGACGTTAATATTTGCCAGAGGTACGTTGGTCAAGATTCTGGCTGCTGTTTAAACAAAGACTAACATTATTCAAGATGGCAGCCTCCAGTGAAGATTCCGATCTTGACAAAGAAACCAAGAATCTTCGTGTTGTGGAATTTTTCAGTGGTGTTGGAGGTCTTCACTGTGCCGTGAAAGGTATTTGATCAATTCAAAGTTATTAAATTAATGATATGGATGGAATATAGATTTTCCGAGTGAAAATAACAAGGGCCTGCACCAAATTTCTCTATACACGTGCCCACGCACTGCAAATTGTGTTGACTTTCTAATTGGGCCCGACTGACAATGACTCCTTGCATGTGCACCTGCACGTGCGCTGCACTGTACATGTGATGTACGTGCTGAAATGTCATGAATGTGTGTCTACTCATCTTAGGGGGTGGAAGGACCATGACTTGAGTAGATCTAGGATAAAGCTGTCAATTTTTTTATTATTTTATCATGACATTCTTTGTCAAGTTGCTTCTCCACACATTTCTTTTTTGTTTTATTTTAGACCATCATATTCATTGATTGTAACTTTTGATTTTCCATCATTTTATGTAGGTCTATTTATTCTATAAAAAATATAATTCTTCTGATTCACATGAATGATGCTTTGTAGTAAAAGTACACTCATCATTTCCTGTTTTCTTTTGGACTGATCACCGTCATCACACTAGCACTTGTTTTTGTTACCTGGATATATGGCCAGCCAATGATAGTTTTTGAATGAGTATGTGGTTTTTGCAGCAGAGTTACCTTAGACCTGTATATGTACCTTACTCCACTTTAATAGGAAGTTTTCAGATAGGACACATGTTTTTCTACTGAGCTCTTACCGTACAGTCTAGGACATTTATTAGCATCTTCATTCTCGCACATTTATTTCTTCATATCAACTTGCATCTGGCCAGCAGCAGATTGGACTCTTTATTTTTATCTGCCACATTTGCCTTTTTCTTTATTTATACCCCAGCCTGTGGAGTCCCATGTACTGTCTTAGCTGCTGTGGAAATCAACACTGTAGCCAATGCTGTATACCAACACAACTTCCCTGAAGTCAACCTGATGCAGAGAAACTTGGAGGTTTGCATTTCAAGTTTTAACATTTTCAGTTTTAACATTTTCAGTACCAAAGGCAAAATATACCTTTAAAAAAACTCTAATTTTAAATTGCATTATTTGGACATTTGGTGAGTGTACAGAAAGTTAAACAATATTGGTGGTGTGTCTGTCTCTCTCTCCCTCTCTCTCCCTCTCTCTTTCTTTTTCTGTTTTATTCTCACAATATTGATAATGACTGTTTCCTTTAAAGAGAAGATTGAGTTCCGGAAAGAGGTAAAAAATAATTTGTGAGCGTTATCATTGTTATTATGCAAGGGTATAAGAACATTTCAGATTAAACATGTTCCCTGAAAAGCATGGCTCTTCAAATGCCTTCATATTCTAAATATGACATGAAACATTGTAAAAATCGGGGGTAGGTTTTTTTCGCCATGTGCTTGTGTAGTCCCATATACATCATTCTGGGTACAGTGCTTGTAACTTTGCCAAGATTTGGCCAAATTTGTCATCATTTTGATGATTCCAGAACCTTGCAATACACACAAATTCTTGTATGGTAGATGATCAACCTTTTCTGATTCCACACCGTTTCTTTCACAATGCAATCACATGACCAGAACTCAAACTTTATCTTTAAAGCACTGCCATTTAGCTGACTAAAGTGCTTCCTGTATCACGATGGAGGCTGGATTCAATTATGTTTTTGCCTTTGCTCATTGATGTTTTGCACTTTCTAACTTCAAATTCTCTTCTCATTTTGTATAAATGCAGGGATTTACCGTAGATGACTTTGCTTCATTTGATGCTGATATGTTTGTGATGAGTCCTCCTTGTCAACCATTCACTAGGTAAGAAATGGAGGGTTCAGTGACACAAAGATGTAACTCCCATTTTGGCCATTTTGAGAAAAAATTGATTTAAAGATTAGAGGTCCACTTGGCCTTAAGGAGTTAAGTCTATGGATGTTTCACTAGCCATTTACTTCTGTGGGGTGTTGAGTGGAGTTAAGTATTTGTTTTTCCTGGAAAGTCCACATTTTTCTGAACATTTTGATATCAAATACTCATTTTGGCGAAATATGGAGTTGCATCTTTGTGTCACTGAACCCTCACAATCATCTGTTAATGTGTTGTGGTCTGCAGAGACTTAGTGGTACAGTGGATGAGTCTCTAGACTGTGAGCCACAAGGTACGGGTTCAAATTCTTGTCACAGCACTAATGTTCTTGAGCAAGACATTAATCTAAATTTGCCACACTCCAACCGGGTGAGGTAAATGTGTACTTGGCAGGAATAAATTCCTTAAAATGCTAGAGCGCTGGAATGACAGCTGTGCTAAAGCCAGGGTAATGATAATGGAGCACCATAAGTACTATATAGGACTCCACTATTATTTCATAGCTGCTAACCATTCCTATTTTTGAGGAATACCTATTTTTTGGTCTTCAAGCTACATGTACTCTGTTTTGAACTGTACAATCCTCTCTTTTTCTTAAAGGTAAAGACCAGTTATGGTCATGCGATTACATTGTGAAAGAAACGTTGTGGAATCGATCAGAAAAGGTTGATCATCTAGCATCTAGCATCTGCAAGGTTCTGGAATCATCAAAATGATAAGAAATTTGGCCCATTCTTCGTAAAGTTACAAGCACTATACACAGAAATATGTATATGGGACTACCCTATATCTCTCACAGACCATGAGAGAAACAAATTTACCAAATATATGAATTAGTAGGCGGTTTCCCGGCAAATTCAAAACGTATTCTTTTACATGATTGGTAATGAGAGCTTCCATTTCATTTTTTGAAATTGGGGCGTTTCCAAAACTGGTCTTTACCTTTAAATATTCTGTGTGAAAAGCCAACAAAATAAACTGTATTCCTAATTTCGCCTAGAGGTTCATAACTTTTGCGGTACATTATTACTCTTGGACTTGGTGTTACTTTGTTTGCAAACTGTACCCCAGATTATAGTGGGAAAGGGATTTACCCTTTGATTGCTTTCTTCACCTCTATGCATGATTGCTTGTTTGCCACATGTGCAATTTTCCACAAAACAAAAAGCACAAATTAAAGAAAGTATTGCTTTGTGCAACATAATGGCTTTGCAAAACGTCTTATTTCCAGTCTTGATTGGCTCAATCACAACCCTTTTAACACTTAAAGACTATATCTGAACTGAAATATGAAACAGATGAATTATATATCAACGGAAAGCTTGTAAGCCATAGTCCGGGAGTATCAGCTCTCTGAAAACTCTAAATCTCAAAAACTTGCTATCGACTTGATGACATCATCATGTGGAGTACGCATATTCACAATGACTTTGCATGAATTAAGCACGGCTCATCTGCTCAGCTATATAGGTGATGGGATGGGGTCAACATGTTGTGTCGTCACTGTAACTTAGGCAAATTGGGCCCCTGTTGACCCGTAATTTGGAGTGGTGTGGAGTTTTAACATGCTTTTGTGCAGTAATGAAAGGGTAAATGCTTTTTATTCCTATATATTTGCATTCTACATTCATTCAGTTTTCCGTTTATATCAAGTCATAATTTCATCTGATAACTGTTGAAGCGCTTGGTATCTATCCCATGATTAATTACAATGTGGCACTTGGAGAATTATTTGTGTTGCATGTAAAGGGTTAACAATGTTTTGAGTTTGTTTTCTGTCTCCTGTGGTAGCACCCTCTGAGATCAGTGGGGGTGTTATGGTATAGTGGTTCATCCACTTGTACAAGACATTAATCCACATTTGCCACTCTTCACCCAAGTGTAGGATGCGGAAAATCATTGAGTGTCTGTGAAATGGCATTTGGCTGAAATACTCCCCAGGGAGTGAAGAAAGTGCACATAGATTTACTGTGTGCTGGTAAGCCTGAATCTGATGGCTTTGGTAGTGAGAGATCTATAACACACTTGAAGACATTGTTTATGAATTATGTTCTACTGGTATATAAACCCAGAAAATTATTTGTGTCATTCATAATAAGAATTTAATTTCTTGAATTTCTTTTGCCAGAGTTGGATTGAAAGGTGACAAGAACGATGCCAGGACAAACGCTTTCTTCAACATCATGAGGAACCTTCCTGAGTAGGTCAATTTCTTTTACATTTGTATTGTCTGTTGAGAGCCAAAACGGTGTTAACTCTGTCTTTAAAGCATATAAGATAATGTTCTTTTATTGCTCTCATAAAAACATATTTATTTTGATACTGCAATTTGCTTTTCTGCAATGAAAGAAACTATATGATGTGTAATTGTTTATTAGTAATCAACCCAGAGGACTTATTTCTAAAATCACAAGCCCACTGCAAACTGATATTTATAGAAATGGCAATTGTATTAGAAAGGAAATCTAAACAAACATCATCTTCCTGATTAAGCTTCTAAAGAATGAGAATACTAATCAATGTAACAAGTAACCATTTAGATCAATTACAACCTTACATAATATTCCATCTTCACAGAAAATATCTTATTTTTAAAGATACTTTGTATTCATGAACATTCATTTGATTCGTAAGAAATGAGACCATACAATTTGTTGAACCCTGACCCGTACTATGGAGGGGAGCGGAAAATTGTTTGCATATTTTGACGACCTGTATAGAGAACTTAGGGAAGCAGACGCGTTGCATAACATTTTGTAATATTTGGAATGCCAGAGGGGATCTGTGCATTGATAAGGACAGCTGCTGATGGATTTGATGGCTGTAGAGGGTGACATTTCTTGTTGTTGGGCCAAGTTAATCTTGAATATCTTTCCCTCAGAAATTCTTTAGAGATGGTATCTCCATTCATCGCAGCTTCCTGCTTGTTAATTTACCCTTAGCTTTCCACTCCGTCATGCTTCAGCACACTCCTGACCTACATTCATCATCTGATGTCTGTTGAGCTATTGACTTCTATTATGTCCCTATTCATCTCTTACCATTCAACATTGCCTGCCATAGCACCAACACACATACACACACTCTTTCTATCTCTTCGCTATTCAACCTAGCTCACTATAGACACATGACACTCTATCTTTTCTTAGGCTTTCTATTGGTTCACTTACTTCATGTACAAATCTTGTGATTGGTTGATATTGTTTTATGGATTGCATGTCAGCCATCTTGGCAGCCATTTTGAAGGTGTAGTAAAATATAGTCAGTGCAGCTCAAGTCATCAATCATGGCAGACAATTTTTGTCTTGTGTGAGTCTTTCACTAACAACCAGAATTTTACTGAAATCTTCTAGCCAAACCAGTGATTAATAAGGTAGGTTTCACTAGGCATTTGATTAAGTGCATTTGAGATTTGATGAATACAATTTTCGAAATTCTTTTGTAAACCCACTTGTACTTGTGTTTTATTTGATAGAATGCACAAGAAACCGACATACTTACTGGTGGAAAACGTGAAAGGATTTGACACATCGGAAACTAGGTAAACCTGATTCAAATTGGCTACATTTCCATTATTGAGTAGATTCAAAGGCAAATTTAATATTGTCATGCAATTGCATTTGAAACGTTGATTGCAATAGTAAATAGGAACGATTGTGTATTTTATGTATGGAATCTTCAAAAGTTGTGTATCAACTAAATTCTCTTAAAAACGTAATTAATGAAAAGCTCTGCCCACAGAATTGGAAATGTTAGCCTACAGTATGATATGGCTTTAAAAATTGGTGTAATTCAAATATCTGTTTTTTTTTTTTTACTGTCAGATTTCTATTTTGTATATTGTCACCGAATTAAGAGTGGTATTTTAATCATTTTTTTCTTTAAAGACTCTAAATAATCGATATGATCTGTAGCAATGTTCAATTGAGGATTTACTCACAGCTTTTCAACCTTTGTGTTTGCTTCACAGAAACTTTCTTGTGGAGACTCTTCAGAAGTGCAATTACGTCTTTCAGGTAAATGTTTAATAATTTTAAAAAATAAATTGGTGAAAGAGGTGAAAATCATTTTTCTTATTTGTGCTTTGGTGTGATGAGAATGTTGATCACTAAATTTGCTGACTTTTAAGAAGAGCTAAGTGATCTATTATTTGTTTAAAGTAATGAATTGTAATTTTGATTTTCAAGATTCTTTCCTGCTCATGGTAGGAGTGATTACTGTATAGGTGCCGTAGTCGAGTGGTTTAACTTGGCACTTGACCTTAAATCCACAGGTTGTGATTCGATCCCCGGCACTAATGTCCTTTGGCAAGGCATTAATATACATTTGCCACTTCATACCCAAATGAGAGATGGGGACCTGGTAGGGTGATAAGAGCCTTTTTGTTAGTAATTGCCTATGCCCTCACAGTGACCATATGGTACCACTTCATACCCAAATGAGAGATGGGGACCTGGTAAGGTGATAAGAGCCTTTTTGTTAGTAATTGCCTATGCATGCCCTCACAGTGACCATATGGTAGGAATACTCCCCAGGGAGTGGACGCGGTGCATATTGTGCATGAATGAATTTGATAACCAAGTTCATGATATCGTATTTGTAAAGTGCTTAGAGACGGTGTATTGTATTAAACTGTATATTAATCCAGTATATTGTTTTTTTACCCTGTATATATCAATTCATATCAGTTAGTAACTGATTTGATTGGATGTGAACACATATTTTATAGAGTTTCTGTAGTTAAACTATTTTTAAGAAAATGGGCTAAAAATATTAAAGAGTATGGAGCATCTCCTATACTCCATTTGCATTCAGCAGACATCCTGTACATTTCAAGTTTCCTCTATTTAACAGTTTTTCTTTTTGATTGTTACAGGAATTCCTACTCTCACCAATGGATATTGGCATACCCAATCAACGTGTACGCTACTTTATGCTTGCCAAACAGCACCCTCTACAGTTCAAAGAGGAATGTGGCGCACCACTAGTAAAGCACAGAGTAAATATGCCTTTATTACCAAGTGAGATAAAGGAAACTAGCAGACTGGTTTGTGATAACTCTACGGTGTCATCACAGGTGCAGACAGATATGGAATTAAGAGAGTCATGCAGAAGAACAGGGCAAGATGAATTTAGTATGGTATCCCTGAATGAGCAAAGTACTGAAAGCAGAACAGATGAGCAGCATTTGAATGAGAAGGAAAGAACAGACAATGTGAAGAGTGGTAGATGTGAAGATATGGTGTCTTCAAGTGAACAAAATGAACAGGAAATGGGTGAGGGTAATGGGAGAAGGAAAATAGGCGACTACCTTCAATCGGATTTGAATGCAGACTCTATGGCGGAGTACCTAATACCGGACAGGATTTTACTCAAGTATGCGCACATGATGGACATAGTGACGTCAGAGGATACAAAGACTCGCTGCTTCACCAAAGCGTAAGAGCTACAGTACCAGTATTTACGATTATGAGGATGATAATAATATCATGTCTTATTCAATATATACCTAGGGTAGCCTTATTAATATTCGTACAGTTCTCCCTGAGGGCTCTGCAATCATATTTTTTTCCCAGTTGTAGGAAGATGACGATAATGATTCATATGTTTAAAGTGCAGGCTCTTCCAATTAGATACTAATACATCTGTTGAATTAGACCATGATGATAGTGATGATGATAATGATGATAAAGATGATAAACATTGAATATGATCAGAGTTGAGACATAAGCTAGTCTCTATCACAGTTCTGTGACATCAAACCATAAGAAATTGTCACAGAACAAACAATTGGAGTAATTTTTACTTATCAGATATCGACCTAAAACTGATCTCTCTTAATCTCTTTTATGTCTAGGTATGCATACTATGTGGAAGGAACAGGATCCGTTCTGCGCACCGATCTCTCGGCTGATGTAAGTTTCCTTTTACCGGTAGTCACCTTTGACTTTTCCAACTTTTGCCTCTTTTAACCTTAAGTCGGAAAGCCTTTTGTTTTATGAAGAAAAAGTTCTGCATTCTTATTCAGTAAATTTCCTACCCTGTCTAAGGAGCGCAATTATAAATGTAACACACGGAAACTAGTACAGAAAACGCGTCACACCATTCCTTGTGTTGTGGTTCGTTGTATTTTATATGCAAGTTACAAAATAAAGCTGAATAAATGAACAAAATTAAAACAACTAAATATAAATGAGGACATGTTTGAAAAACACACGTAATAGCGATAAACTTATTATTCGTTTATAACTCCGAGATACGAATTCCGACAATCAAGCCGACTCATGATAATAAATGATAAACAGGTTAACATTCCATTTGTTAAAACTTAATCAACATTGCATGAATAAACAAATAAAGTTCTTCCAACTAATAAATGAGTACTATAACTATCATAATAATAACTATCAAGTGAACTTTATCAAACAAAAATAATAATAAATTTATATAGCACAATTTTTATACAAAATATATTCAGCTGCGCTGGTTCAGAGCTCTTTTTCTCTACAAAATAGAATCTCTCAATTGAACAAATATGTTTTTAATTTGGATTTGAAGACATTTAGAGATGGAAAGCTTTGTATTTCTATTGGCAAGCTATTCCATAGTTTCCTGGCAGCCATGCCAAACGCACGGTCCCCAAGAGTTACTTTAGTTCTGCCATGGGGAATCCGGAGCAATAATTCATCTCTGGAACTGTGCAGGCTACGACTGTGTGTGACTGGACTTTGAGAGTTGAACAATCACAAATTCCAATTAAAGCTACATTCAATTAGTAGTTTATATGATAACCACTCACCCTGGCAATCTGGCCTAGACTAGAGGACCATTTCCTCTGTTGGTACCCTCCCTTCTTACGTGTTATTGTTAACACTTAATTGATACAAATCATTGTAAATTTTGGTCTTAAACACAAAATGGAGGATGATTCAATGACTATAACTGCAAACTATTAAGTCTCAAAATATTAGTTTACATCTATTTTTACAAACAAACAGACATCAGTGCAATAGAGAGAAAGAGATAATGGGTGCCATTCAGTGCCTGTGGATTGCCTCAAAGAATTGGGAATCTGAGGCTTTCCTCACTGGCTAATATTTACCAAAAGTTCATGTATACCGAGTTTGCTAAATTTGACAAGTTACTCTCAATGTCGATTTGCATAAAACATCAAGTGACATCTATCGATGACAACAAAAAAATGTGTAAATTGTAACAAGATTAAATTACATGAACATGTACCAAAACTTAAAAAGAAAAAGAAAAAATATAATTCCATACCAATCATAAAACTGACATTTACAAAAATATTTGTGCTTTAAAAAAAAGAAGATTATCAAGACAAAAATTGTGAAAAGTCTTAGTGAGTAATTATTCAGGTATCACACGTCTTGCTCTGCCTCCTCTGCAACGGTCATTGTCTGGACTATACCGGACAATGTCGCTCTGAATAATGACACTCGGAGAGGGAGGGCACCTCCCTGCCCACAAAGAGGGATGCCCCACTGTTGAGAATTACCTTGATAGGATTTCTGATAATTAACAAATCGTACATTTAAACAAACACTATACATATTTAATAAATTTAACAATCATTACAAATGATAAATAAGAACCATATTTCATACATCCCAGCAACGTGAAATATTCAGTTTTAGAGCAGTACCAGGAAATTCATGCCAATCACTAATTCATATATCTAATGACACACAAATTTTGATTTATCAAAAATCATTAAAGAACCTTCAAGATTTCTTCATTAAATAATATTTATACCATTAAAAAGCTTTAATCCCCCAAAACAAAACGCTCTTATTTTTAAGCCAAAACCAGCTTAAAAATCAGCTTAAAGCTCAAATGGCTTCCCTGCGTAAATAACGGTTATTACTTAACATTTAGTCCCACACATGGATAAACGGAAGGAACTGACGGACTCGAAGCGACTTAGAGCTCCAGCCAGTTCGCTTTCCCTTTAATAAAACATAACCTAAATGATCTTAAAATTTTATCAGAGATCTGTGGCAAATCACATCAAGAAGGGGAAATTTGAGATGTAATAAAAGTACAAATTAAATGAAATTTGCAACCTACTTCGATGATACCAATCACTTCAACACCTAATCAACATTACATGCCTGTACATTTTAGATATGCATGAAAAATAGAGACAAAATATGAGTTAAGGACATATCTTTGAAATGAACACAAATATAAATAGATTTAAACAAAAAGGAAATAAACATGAATTGGGGGAAAAGGCTTTAGTATGCCTCTTCGATGGGAGACAAATCAGACGAGTAATTTTGCATTGCATTATGAAATGGGGAGATAGATCCATTAAGGCACAAATCTCATCATCCTCTGAAAGGTTGTCCCAGGTTAAGAGACATCTTCAGATGCAGAGATAGCCTCTGGTCGTGCAGTCATATAATAATGCTGTCGACAGTATTCACGGACATATCTTCTCTTGGCATCCCGGGGACATTGTCTTTCCCAACCATTGCGTGTCCGAGCCTGGCAACGATAGGGGTGTTGGAGTAGATCTTCTAGTTTTTCTTGTGTGGGGAAAGCACAATGTTACCAACAGACCTAGCCGTTGAGTTTGGTTCTTCTCTATATCTTTTTCCGCCGCTTGTTGCTTGGATACACTGATGGGCCACACAGGCCCAAAGTCCATTCCGGAGGTTGGCACTAACTCTGTGTAGGCACAATGATGCCAACAGACCAGGCTGTTGTGTTTGTTTTCCTCTTACATCTCCTTTGACTGCGTGCATGCTTCAATGCACTGATGTGCTACATGGACCCAAAGTCGATGCTGGAGGCTGGCATGTACAAAATCAGCCATGACAACATCACAGAATAACATACATACATACATACATATTGATACTTCTATAGCGCCTTTACATAAATATGCTCACAGTACATAAACAGAATAATTATTTTGCTCTCCAAGCGCATACACTGTAAATTTGTTGGTTTAAGCTGTGTGTGCACCACATGGACCAATAGGCAATAATAATCGAGGTAGTTAACTGTCTGGAAGCTTGATGCATCTGTATCTAGCCAGAAGGACATTAACTGTGTATAAGTGTGCCTTTTTTGTTCTAAAGACCATATTAAAATGGTCCCCCCCCCCTCCAATTTCACGATATTTTGCCTCAATTAAATCTTACTGAACAATCCCCAACTCATTACAGATGTCTGCAGCGTTCTCCCCAGAGTCATGCAGTGATGAAGAACGACTGGAGAGTCTGAAAGCGCTCCATCTTAGGTATTTTTCACCCAGAGAGGTTGCCAACTTGCATCATTTTCCACAAGATTTTGGTAAGTATATTTGGATTGTACATGCAGTTACTAACCTAAAATGGCATTGCAGCTGAAAATGCAACTAGGTGTTGAGCAGTCGTTTATCACAATCAGTTTTCAAGCAAAGACAAGACGGCTGACAATTAGCCCAAAGCATATATCTGAATGACTTTGCCTTGATACAGGATAGCAATTGTTTATTTATTTGTATATTTATTTGTGACTCTCTGTGTTCATGCTTTATGATAAAATTATGAAAAGATTGCGTTTCTGTAGGTCATTGTTTTTTTATTTCTTCTCTCTCTTTCTCTCTCTCTCTCTCTCTCCTCTCCCCTCTCCTGTGTCTTTAAACTCTGCAGGTTTCCCAGACTGCTCCACTAAGAAGCAAAAGTATCGGTTGCTAGGCAACAGTCTCAACGTGACGCTGCTCGCCCAGCTTATATGCTACATGGTTGCATGAAAGGGAAACTTTAACCCATTGCCTTCCGGAAGCCTGTGTCTCCTGTAGTAAGCGTACAGGAATGAGAGAATTCAGTATTGATTGGGTTAAAGGGAGGTGGTAGGCAGGTTCCATGTGCAGAAGGCCATATTTCGCTGTCACCAAACATGGTGGAAATACCATTAATGGGTGCATGTCACACACAGCAAACCCGTGGTCCCATCATAAAATCCCACCTCGTCTCTGAGAGTCTTTGGGTGAGGGAAATGTAAGATAATGACTTTACTATATGGGGGGATGGTTGGAAAATGTAGAGCATTGCATAAGGCATTTTGGTCATAAAACTAAAGGCTTATTCTGGTGATTGACAATGCCTGTTATTGGGTAAACACCCGAATGGTGTCTAATTCCGAATGAGAGCCCACTATTATGCGTCTTTCAGTTTAACTGTCAGACACAAGTGCACGCCACCACCATCGAGCAGGGGAGTGTTTCACAAAGACTAAGATTGACTTCAAGTTGGATTTAATTATGGCAGGCCAGGCCGTTCATGCCACTGTTTTCTTTCACCATTTACTGGCATTGGTCTCTCATGGGACAAATCAGGGTCACAAATGTACACAATTGATATTTTTTTAAATATTGTTTATTGAAGGAAAAAAATATCATCTAAAGATCACAAAGATCGTTATGAGTTAGTGAAAATACAGTGGAAACTTGTTATAACAAAGTGGGGCAAGGAAATTACCTGTTATATTAAGGTTTAAAAATATATTAAGAGCTTGGGACCAGCAAAATCACCTTGTTATAACAGATACCTCGTTATATCACAGCTCTTTGAGATTCCACTGTATTAGGACAAGAAGTGTTATTCTTTTATTTTTTTTTGG
>BEXV01002893.1:22496-35629 GCA_003118195.1 Hemicentrotus pulcherrimus | reverse complement strand
GCCCCCCCCCCCCCCCCCCCCCCCCCCACTAAAATAAGATCCTGGCTACGCGCTCGGTTATCTGTAGTCGCCCTTCCCCATAGAGTTAGTAGTATCTCTATGCCCTTCCCATACTAGCCCTTAAAAGTTCGAATCATATGATCAACTTCCCTCGTGTCACATGACTGTTGAGCTGGGGTTCTTCCCGTTTCTCATCGGCGCAAACGACCGATTCATTACATCCTTGGTAGTTTAGCCCTCTTTTTCCTAATTGAAGTTTTGTTGTTGTTGTAAATACCTTTAACGACACATAATCTGTGTCTATTCTTTCTCAACATGGGATTGATAGTAATTTGGTCGATTTTAGTGAGTTTCGCATTTTATGGTGGTGTAACATGCCTTCAAAATGATGTGAATTCGGGACACTGGCTCGGAACGGAGCTTCAGCAAGTCAGGTCCCCGATGTTCTCCAAGCACTTTTCTGCCATGAGACGTTTGGCTGCACAGAACTGTCCATGCGCCGATCCATCACTTTGCGACACCATCAAAACAACACAAACAAAAGAGGTAATGGTAAAGAGACTAGGCCTACATGCGATTATGTATAGCCTTTATAATTTAAGTGCCTTTTAGAATCTGGTTACATGCTTCAATTTCCATTTAAAAATAAAATTCCATTTTCATTTTAAGACTTGGAACTGAACTTATTAGGCAAGGACATGGACATGCATTATTGCGCTTTGGCCTTTTCCCATGCAGAGCGGCCCAAAGAGCTTACAACAAGAGCTTACAACAAGAAGAATCCTACAAAAAATGAAAATGAAAACTTACATTATATTACAAATCTGGATTACAAAAAAGAAATGTTTTACCCTTTTTGAATGAAGAGACGCTGTCATTGCCTGAGCATATGATGAGGGAAATGAGTCGTCATTATGATGACGTCTTGAGAAATTACATCAATCATGTACAGTAAATAGTGTATCTTTGAAATTGATTTCAATTTACATTCATGTCTTCCAAAGTTTGATGATGAAGATGGAAATGAATACAAACAGACTCCAAGGAATTTTATAAAGAAATTAATTCAAATTATGTTTATTTGTAATGTAAAACTAACTTTTCAAAAGAGTCGAGTATATACATGTAAGTTACAACTCTGTCTTTTTTAAAGTAAAACATAAACATGATAAATCAAACATGCATGTTGATCCCTAACTTTAAGATGGTCAAAAATTACATCATGTTTACATACATTTACATGTACATGTACATGTACTTCAAACATGTATTCTTAGCTGATTTTATAGGATCAGGACTAGATCTATTCATGTTTTTTGACAAATGTAATTTTTGGAGCTTAATCTATTTATTTTTTTGTTCACCAGATACAAATAGTCTACTAAAAAAAGTATGAGTTCTTACAGTTTTACTGAAACGGAAATAGCCATCTGGTATGGGTCATTCTTTAATAAAACTGACAAGCACATAACATATTATACTGTACCTTTGAAGAAAATATCAAAAATTATAACAAGGAAAACATAACAAAAACATTACAATAAAAAATATTTAAAAAATGATAAGGATCGAAGAAAAGAAAGGAAAGGAAACATCAACAAAATATTCATCATTTAGGAGGTGTTGTTTAACTAATCGTTTGAACTGTTTTACGGTCTTACTATTCTTGAGATTAGTTTGGAGGTTATTCCAAATAATTGGTCCATTGTAAAAAATTAAATAACTCTCTGTTGTTGATATGCGCCTTATGCGGTTTAAAGGGAGGTAGTATTGTAATTTTGAATGGAACAATTCAATGTAAAATAGTCATCATAAATCTTTGGAAGAAGTTTATTACACAGTTGAAACATGAAAAATGGACTGTTTAAGGTTATAGTTCATGGATGCATGCACATTCATGCATGTTTGTTGAAATTGCACATGCATTAGCATTACCATGAAACAAGGAAGTGTAAATGGTGAAAATTGGTTCTCTCTTTTCAGGGGGCCGAATTGTGTAGATCAACATTGCCATTGTGCCAAGAAATTTTTCAGGAACTTCCTTATTTTTTGTTTGAGATCATATATCAGGCACTTAATTGCAATGATGTACATGTATGCACATTTTAAACCCAGAAGTTATAATGGAGAAAGAATCTAATTTATTTATTCTGCTTTTCTATGGCAATGTCCTGGGATTGTTAACTCATAAGGAATTTTGTTTTAGCTTAATTATGAACCCATTGACTAGTGAATGTTTTAGTATAGGAGTCACCCTGTCACTTGCGGCAATAGATTAAACACAGTACATAATTGTAATGGTACCAGCTAAATTTGTGTTGCAGATTGCAAGTCTTACAGTATATGGAATTGTGTAATGATTAATATACTGTATGTCACATGTTTTGTGAGTGGGATTAAAATATTGCTTTTCTGATTAAAAATTCAATTTCTGTTATTATGCCTGTAGAGCTTCATGTAGGTGTTGTGGTCTAGGGGGTAAGTCACCTGACAGCAGGTCACAAGGTACAGGGTTCAAGTCCCGCCGCGGCACTAATGTCCTTTGGCAAGACATTAATCTACATTTGCCACTCTCTACCCAGGTGTTAAATGGGTACCCGGTAGGATGCAAAAGTTGATGTAAATTGCTCAGCATTGTGAGAGTTTGTAAAATGATGCCTTGCTGGAATGCTCCCCAGGGAGTGGTGAATGTGCATATATTGTTTGTGGGCAAGCCTGCGTATGAATCTGTTAACCAGGGTAATTGTAGGCCTTTACCTGTAATTCGCATAGAGACATGGTTGATGTACATGTATGAAGTGCTATATATAAAAGCAGAATATTATTATTATTGTTACTAATTACTCTCTATACAGATTTATCTCTTCTCTGTGTCGTCTCACAATTGGCAACACTATGATTGGGATCACATTACTACAATTGCTATGTTTGGCTACTACGACCCAAAGCTAATGTGCTTTGCTCATTCTAAGGGTGTTCGAGTGGTTGAACTGGGTAAGAACAATTCTTTTTTGAAAAATGATTTTATTAGTTTTAAAAGGCCTTCAGAGTTTTCAAACTAATCACAAGATTAAGCCCCACTGCACTACTTATAGCTGCTTGCGCCCTCTATATAACAAACAATGCCTAATCAGTGACCAATTGGTCCCCTATGATTCTCTTTTTTTTTTTTTATTTTGAGCTGATTTGATGAGATAACCACCTGTCCAGTGACCTTGCAGGGTGGTCTAATCCCTCCTGTATACTAGTACAGATGGGCTTTTAAACAAAAATACAACAAGATATTTTATTTGGTCTTTGCAAACAAGTTACATAGAAAGTTGTTTTTCACTGGCGTTACAGTCATATTCAAGAAAATACATAGTTACAAGAAATAGATACATCACGTTTATAGAATTAAATAGATGAAATAAGGAACAAATACTGTACATGCAAAAGATAACGAAGCGACAAAAATGGTAAGTGGTACTTCAAATCATGAGTTTCAGAAGCAAAACAGAGCAAAAAGTCAGAGCTATCCTAGTGCTTTGGCTTAGTAGTAATAGAATTCAACTATTATAGCCTTAAGTACACTTAAAGAGATCGAAAAATGCAATTTTACCAAATTAAGAATGATTTAAAGCCTATCTGCACAAGTTTTGCCAGGAGAGATAAGACCTCCCTGCGTGGTCACTGGCAGGTGGTTATCTCATCATAATCAGCTCTCAATCAACATAAGACAAAGGGGCTCATGGGGGACCAACAGGTTCCACTTAGGCATTGTTGGCTATATAGAGGGCGCAAGAAGCTACAAGTAGTTCAGTCCCGCTTAAGAGACTGGTAGCACTCAAAAAGACAAAACCTATTCATCACCATGATTAGAAATCTCATTTTGACTAAGTTTACCAATTTCCCAAACTTTTAGGGTAACAAACTGCTAAAGAAAAGATATGTTTTTAGAGCAGGGGGTGTTTCATACAGCTGTGCCTTAAGTTACAAATGAATCTATAAATGATTTGAATATGGAGAGCCAAATGCGATGTCCAAAGATTTTCCTAACATTTTTACAATAATGTATTTCCTATAATCTCAATTAAATTTTAGCCAAAAATACACTTTGCATTAAAATTTGTTTGTTAATAATGATAAGGTTAATCTGCATATTTGAACTTAAAGCTTATGCAATTAAAGGGATTTGAGAATCCCATTTAGCTCTACATATTCAAGTCATTTGTAAAGTCACCATGATGTGTAACTTCATGCACAGCTTTATGAAACACCCTCCTGATTGTACATAACGCTATGGTTATATTGAATAGATAACTATGAATTTTTCTTTAAAATAAAATTGCAGGTGGATTTGGGGCTGATCTGCTGACCAATGACACGGCCCGGATGGAATGGGTCAGGTCAAAGGTCCAGTTTGCAATCACCAATCACCTGGATGGTATCAATCTGGACATAGAGTTTGCGCTGACCAAAGAAGAAGCTCCGCTACTGACCAGTTTTGTCCAGATGACCACCGAGGTTTTTAAGCAATCGATCCCACATTCTCAGGTAATACCGGTAATAATAATAATATTGGGTTCTTGTATAGCGCTCTTATCTGTCAGATTATTACCCAGGCTTTAGCAAGGCTGCCATTATACGGCACTCTAGCATTTTTTTTTTCTTCAAGCATTTAATTCCTGCCATGCCAGGTACTATTTACAACACCTGGGTTAAGTGTGGCAAATGTAGATCCATGTCTTGCCAAAGGGCATTAGTGTCACGACGGGACTCGAACTGCAGACCTTGTGCTTACATATCCACTCAACCACGGCACCTCTATGGGTAAAATGTAGTCTTGGGGCATTTTTCTGCAGGCACAGACCCTTTTCAGTCATAGTGTCTGAAGTTGGAGACTATGCCGACTGTATTGTCTAATGTAGGCTACCTCATAGGCTCTATGCTTATTAAAATGCAGGGTATTTTGTTTTCTTTTGGGGAAGGCGAAATTGGAACTGATCACCTCGAAAGGACCTGCATGGGCCTTGTTTCATAAGAACTCGTAATATATATAACAAATTTGCTCTCAACCAATCATATGCCACTAAATTCGGTAGCTTATAACAGTAATGGAATATGTTATTGATAACAAGTTTTATGAAATAGGGCCCAGGTTTCATTGATCATTCGTCAGTGGTACGCTGATGACCGGGGTCAATGAGTAAAATAATGATGACCTGATGTAGATCCTTCTCGTTGAGAGTGGATATGTGACCAGATATTCATTTTTCCTCACATGAAACTGGTCATTAGAAAGTGCTAATGATTAGCCATTAGTATACAAATGATACACAGCAGTGAGGGTATTAGTAAGAATTACCCACACAAGGTACCTTTAAAAAAGTCTAACACGACTGAGGCGATAGCCGAGGGTGTTTGGACTGATTTGAAGTTACCGGGTGTGGGTAATTTTACTAATGCCCGAACAACTGTGTATCATTTGTTTTATAAGATAATGTTTTATTTGTTTGATAAAATTATATTTTATAACATGAATTTGCTAATGACCAGTCATAAGCATTTGATAAAGACCGGTCATTATCAACATTTCCCGTTAGGCAAAATAAATGCCTGGTCACGTGTATGCTCTCAACCAATCATTTGATTAGGATCCACGTCATCATCTTATAATATTTTTTAAAGACCAGTATATATCCCTCTTTTATGTTAATTAATTACGTCCATTCCTTACCCAACCCTTCCTCAGGTGACCTTTGATGTTGCTTGGTCACCTGACTGTATTGACCTCCGTTGCTATGATCACAATGCCATCGCTGACGCAGTCGACTTTGTCTTCGTCATGTCATACGATGAGCAGAGTCAAATCTTTGGAGACTGTATCNATTTTTGGAATCCTTATGACCAGCCGAGTAATTTGGTATGAAATTTGATAAGGTTTACTGTTTTGGTAAATTTGACCTCAAGTCAAAAGTGTGTTGACCTTTCAACGTTTTTGACCATAGCGCCTCCATTTAAGGTCGGAAGTATAGCAAACTATACCTTTTTTTAATCCTCATGACCAGACGAGTAATTTGATATGCATATCGACACGATTTGAATATATTTGAAGTTCTACCCTGTATGACCTTTGTTGACCCCTCACGAAAATGCCTGGGATTTTCAAGGGGGCAGCCCAAGTCAAAATTGTTCGATATTCATCAGGGAACACAAAAACACTTTCAAACCTTTGTTTCCCGAGATTGGTCACGGGACCTACAGGCTGGTCTCCTACTATTGTGCTTACATATCCACTCAACCACGGCACCTCTATGGGTAAAATGTAGTCTTGGGGCATTTTTCTGCAGGCACAGACCCTTTTCAGTCATAGTGTCTGAAGTTGGAGACTATGCCGACTGTATTGTCTAATGTAGGCTACCTCATAGGCTCTATGCTTATTAAAAGGCAGGGTATTTTGTTTTCTTTTGGGGAAGGCGAAATTGGAACTGATCACCTCGAAAGGACCTGCATGGGCCTTGTTTCATAAGAACTCGTAATATATATAACAAATTTGCTCTCAACCAATCATATGCCACTAAATTCGGTAGCTTATAACAGTAATGGAATATGTTATTGATAACAAGTTTTATGAAATAGGGCCCAGGTTTCATTGATCATTCGTCAGTGGTACGCTGATGACCGGGGTCAATGAGTAAAATAATGATGACCTGATGTAGATCCTTCTCGTTGAGAGTGGATATGTGACCAGATATTCATTTTTCCTCACATGAAACTGGTCATTAGAAAGTGCTAATGATCAGCCATTAGTATACAAATGATACACAGCAGTGAGGGTATTAGTAAGAATTACCCACACAAGGTACCTTTAAAAAAGTCTAACACGACTGAGGCGATAGCCGAGGGTGTTTGGACTGATTTGAAGTTACGGAGTGTGGTTAACTTTACTAATGCCTGAACAAAATGCTGTGTATTATTTGTTTGATGAATATTATATTTTGTAACATGAATTTGCTAATGACCGGTCATTAGCATTTGATAATGACCGGTCATTATCAACATTTCCCGTTAGGCAAAATAAATGCCTGGTCACGTGTATGCTCTCAACCAATCATTTGATTAGGATCCACGGCATCATCTTATAATATTTTTTAATGACCAGTATATATCCCTCTCTTATATGTTAATTAATTATGTCCGTTCCTTACCCAACCCTTCCTCAGGTGACCTTTGATGTTGCTTGGTCACCTGACTGTATTGACCTCCGTTGCTATGATCACAAAGCCATCGCTGACGCAGTCGACTTCGTCTTCGTCATGTCATACGATGAGCAGAGTCAAATCTTTGGAGACTGTATAGCGAAAGCCAACTCGCCATATGAACAAACAGCACAAGGTCTGTACATATACCTTATTTATGAGCTTGCATTAGATATTAAAGTGACTCTGTATCTTTGCCTCAGAATCTTGAAAAAATCTTGGATTTAGCTCATGCTGCAATGATAATTATAAGCCTTTAGGTCAGTCAGGAACCCCATGACTTTTACAAGCCAATCCCCTGTACTGATTAACAAGATATTTATGATTGGAAATCAAAATTTTATTTTTTGTTTTCCTAACGGTTTTTATAACACTACCGGTCACTCAAAAGTTTTTACTTTTTTGAGGCACTTCATGATCACTTTGAAGCGCATTTCTTGAAGGCTTCAATATTAAACCATATCACAGACACTGATCACACGTAGGGCCTTGCATCTCAGATTTAACACTGTTCAACAATGCCTTTATGGTTGCATTAGATAAGTGACAAATAAAAAAGTGAAAATGATTCTGATGCTCATTTTTATGTCTGCTAAAATAGTTGTGCCATAGAATGGATCATGCCGACTCCCTAAAAAGGAGAAGAACTTACCAATTTTGATATTGAGGTTCAATTTTGTATTGGGGGAAAGTTTTAAGAGTCCACCAAGACAAAATGAGTTTGAAGCGATGTTGTAAAATCAAACAATATTTTACTATGATTGCTTGAGAGCATCATTATGTTGGACCACAAAAATAATCATAGATAGTATAATTTTTTTCTTTCTGTTTGCAAATTCCAAGTGAGTAACTTACATTAAATCTACTCAGAGTTAATGAAACTGTATGCCTTGGGTGTACATTTTATAATTAAGTTGCTTCAAATATTCTGTGTTATAGTATATCCAGCTGATTTTGCATTGGATATATTATAAATATATCATATGTCTTACAAATACAGTCAAACCTGCCTGTAATGACCACCCAAGTGAGGGAAGAAAAGTGATCTTTATAGGCAGGTGTTCTTTGTGTACAGGTTCCTTTAGTACATTTTTCAATGCGAAACCATTTTCAAGAGAAACAAAATGTGTGGTCTTTGTAGACAGGTGGTCACTAAAGTAGGTTTGACTTTAATTTGACTTATACTTTCATTTTTGTTGAAGGTGTTGAAGCGTTCCTCAAGCTAGGTATACCTGCTAAGAAACTTGTCCTTGGAGTACCATGGTATGGATACAACTACAAATGCTTGACTGTTTCTGATGTAAGAAATTATTTATTTACCACTCATGGGGGGGGGGATGTTTCACAAAGACTAAGATCGACCTGAAGTTGGACTTAACTATGGCAGGCCGTTCATGCCACCGGTTGGTCTCACTATTGGTCTCTCAACTATGATCTTTAGATAATATTTTTTTCCTTCAATAATGAAAAAATGTAAATTCTGTAGATTTGTGACCATGATTTGTATGTCCCTTGAGAAACTAATGGCATGAATGGTTCGAAAGATTTCCTTTTGCGACAGAGACCTAAATTGATCTATCACACCTCGAGCCAACATCCTCTCTTCTTCTCTCCTTCCATTCCTCCTTCAATCTATTCATACTCTTGCATGCTGTCCATCCAAGCAAACACTCTGATGTTGGACAGAACATCACATCACACAAACTTCAAGCTCCAAAAAACTTGATCTCTGGGAGGCGATATAAGCTATATATATATGTATATATTCTTCAGACTACATCTCCTGTGTCGTAGATTGCGCTATTCACTATGTAACACTAACCCTATCATGTTTTATATATCAGGGTTCATTGACACAAAGACGTTTACCTCCATGCTTTTCCAAAATGAGTATTTGATATTAAAATGTTCAGAAAAATGTGGGCTTTCCAGGAAACACAAAGACTTAACTCCACCCAAAACCCCATTGAAGTCAATGGCTAGTGAAACATAGACTTAACTCCTTAAGGCACAAGTGCTCGGTGACACATAAACCACTTTTTCTCTAAATGGAGTTACGTTTTTGTGTCACCGTACCCATAGTTTTTTCTTCAATTTAGGTGGCTGTCGCATAAGGAAGTCTTTCCCACACCAAATTTTCACCACTTTCTTCTCTCCACAGACTGACGTATGTTCCATTGCTGAGGTGCCGTTTCGAGGGGTGAACTGCAGCGATGCGGCGGGCAATCAGAAGAGCTTTGTTGACGTCATGAAACTCCTGTCGATGAACTCTACAACAGGCAGAAAATGGAATGAAGTTTACAAAGCGCCTTATTTTGATTACAAGGTATACCAAATGGGCCTAATAGGCTCGTTTAGATTAAGTTATGAAAGCCTGGTCATATTTAGTGTATATTACACCTTTTCTCCAAGTTTTCATTGGTCTGATGCTAATCCCCTTACTCTTACATTTTTACCAACAGGTTGTTCCGTATTAATTTCGAAAATTGAATGAGGGATATCTATATTTCAATCCCAAATTTTTCAAACTAAAATCTAAGAATTTCAGAGTTTTGTGGTCACCACTAATTAATTAGAGATTTTTTTTAAAAACCAACTTTAACCAATATTTAATGAATTTGGCTGGATATATTAATATTTTTCTTTTCATGGATGATGTATTATACTACCCCTCAATTTGGGTATTACTCTCTTTCAAAATCTCCTACCATTTTCTTTAAAATCTTCTTTCCAAATCATTTTTTACATGATGTTCTGAACAATACGTTGATGTCAGTTGATATATGATTATTGGTCCAGTAAAGTCCCATGTACCTTATAATTATGTTTAAATGCGATTGTTCTTGAAAGTTATTTTCTCATATTTATGTATTAAAAGTGCCAGTTTATACAGTCTTATTGTACAAAGTATATATATACCGGTATATACCTATATGGTGAACCATTTTTATGTATGTGGCTTTTTATTCATTTTATGAAATCCAACTCATGGTTGCAATAAATAAATTATTATAAGTATACAAAATTTGAGATTTTAATATACCATCCCACTTACAGAAGTCTGAAACAGGTGAGGCATATCAGGTGTGGTATGACGATACTCAGAGCCTACAGCTCCGCTACGACTACGCCAAGATGATGGGTCTTTACGGAGTAGGTCCCTGGAACGCTGACCTTTTGGACTATGGCAATGACCCTATTGGCAGGAACCAGACCGACGCTATGTGGGCAGCTATGGCTAGCTTTCTTGGTCCATAGGATCTTCAGCTATGTAATGACTACGGACCTCTTAGACTACGGCAATGTCCCTATCGGTAGGAACCAGACTAATGCTATATGGGCTGCTATGGCTAGCTTTCTTGGTCAATAGATCCTCTAGCTACGTCATTAATATGCCAATAGAAATAAAATAGAACTGTATGTTCATAGTGAGGGGAGTAGGACCAAGAGGTGCTGACCTCTTAGAGCCCAACAGATTGGCAGACAGCTTGTGAGACTGACAATGTTAGACTTCGGAACCCCCAGAAAAGTTGTCAGCAGGCTTGTTCCATCCTATATTTTCCATCAAAGCAGTACCAAAATTGAGTGCATAGCAAATTCGATGAATGTTAATAAGTGTAGCTATGCTGAAACCCTGAAAGATGAGATTCATTCCTGCCTATTGATAACCATGTACAATTCAATTCAATCAATTCAATTCATGATGAAAATATAGAAGAGATATATAAATAAAGATATTCTTGGCATGATGTACCGTAATGCCTTTTAGCATGACATTGGCGCTTTCTCGTTAACGTGATGTACCAGGTGAAATTGTGCATGTATCGTACACCAAGCTTAAGTTGGAAAGACTTTTTTAGTTTAATAAAAAAAAAAACTCTACTTTTCAATGAGGAAAAAAAAATTGTAGCTGAGAAGGTAATTATTCTATTTGGTAAAAAATATATGAACAGGGAAACAGTTTTGAAAACTTTGTAAGCATTTTCTTCAAGATGGATATTAGCCCGAAAAGCATGAAAATTGTTTTCATTAATTCTATATTGGTGAAAATCTTACTGATTTAATGTAACTTCACTTTGCTGTATATATTTATGCTTCCATGCTTTGAAAAAGCAAACTACTGTTAATATTACATGTTAATCTTTTAAAAAGATTAACATTTCTTTTTGTATCTTTTTACTCAAGATGAACATGTAATATAGACTTGCAAGGCTGATGCCTTATAAAAACATTCTGCCGTGATGTTTTTGATTGATATTCATTTTTTTAGGATTTATTGTAAATTATATTATTGTTTTCTATCATTTGATAATGTATGTATTTTGATCAGTAAGGAGAAGTTCCCCAAAAATGCACTTTCTTGGGATTGTTAAGTGTAGGAAAAGTAGAGCCTTACTTTTGGACAAGAGATTAAGTGTCATCTGAATATTGTAAGATATTAACTTGAGAATGTGTATAATTTTGTTTAAACAGACAAAGTTTGGTGAAGAGTCCTCTTTTGAGGAGCAATTACGCTGAAACAGATACAGGAAGATACAGATACTTCATATTTTTAAAGAGGACTTTTGCAAATAATTTACAGTTCAAAAGTTCAAGCCAGAACTGCAATTTGTATATGAAACAGATGAAGAGTAGTTTTGTGTTTATTTTCATTTTTGTCTACCCCCACCCATCTACCTCTCTCCCTCTCTCTATCTCTTTCTCTTTCTCTCTCTCTCTCCCTATCTCTTTCTCTCCCTCTCTCTATCTCTTTCTCTCTCTCTCTCTCTCTCTCTCTTTCTCCCTATCTCTTTCTCTCCCTCTCTTTCTCTCTCTCCCTCTCTTTCTCTCTCTCCATCTCTAATTTCTCTCTCCCTCTCTTTCTCTCTCTCCATCTCTAATTTCTCTCTCCCTCTCTTTCTCTCTCTCCCTCTCTTTCTCTCTCTTTCTTTGTCCCTCCTCTCACTACCTATTTGTTTTACCTTTAAAGATACTATTTTCTTTTTGCAGCCAACCTCAAATTCTGTTGAACTTTGCAGGATTTATGAATGTGTCATGCATGTCCTATCTGTGAAATTTAAACGTTAGCAGTGTCCTAATATTCAAATTATCCAAGGAAACCTGTGTACTTGCTAGACTTCACTGTCAGACACTATTGAGTGACTGACTGGCTTTAAACTTACGACCATGCGGTACAATGGTCTGAACATCAAGACTATTATTTATTGGCTCTATAGCTCCTAAGTCGATTTGACAACTATTAGTCGTTATTTTCCCACTTAAAGACATTTTCAAGCCCCGTTTTCTAAGGGGAGTTCTTAATTAGTATTATCTTTCAAATGCCGTTGGAATTTAACCTTTTCATTTTTTTGGACTGCAAATGGGACACTATGCAAAATAGTACCTTTAAATTCATCTCTTTCAATCCATGCATGACCTTCATCTTTGCATATCTCTTCTTTTTTCTCTTTATTTGATCAAATGTATAAATGTATTGTACTTGTGCTTTCATTAATTATGATTCATGAACCATGTCTTCTTATAATTACCAATGCCATCTTCTCCAAGAGAATTGTCCTGTTCGTGTGGCTTTCCTGAAATATTATATTTGTATGGAATAGACAGATCATTATGTGTTGTAAAAGACTTGTATATGATAATAACATTATCATAAAAATATTTGTATATTATTTTGGTGTATTTTAAGCTTTATTGTAAATGAAACCAGTGGCAGATGGGGAAGGGGAAGGGGGTGGGGCTGGTACATTGCCCCCTTTAAACTGATTCGGCTACCATGAAACCATTCAAAAGTGTGCCCTAATTGTGCTCTTGTGCTCCCTATTTCCAATTTTGACCATTTAAATAAAGTACTAAGTTATTAGTGTTTTTTATTTGGGGGGGGGGGGGGGGGGG
>BEXV01002891.1:25076-46035 GCA_003118195.1 Hemicentrotus pulcherrimus | reverse complement strand
ACCTATCATCAATCGATGTTCAACGTCACCTGACAACCACCTCTGGTCTGCCGATCCATTTCTGCGCTGTCTTCATTCTCTGGACCTGATGCTATCCCGTTACCATGGAAATCACCATCTCATTGGCTATGTCGATTCTCCCTGTGTGACCTCTGTATGCACCGATATCCTCAACACATCTACCTTCAACTGTCATTTGTGGGCATCCAATGAAAACTCATGGTCCATTCTACTTCTTCACGCTATTTTACAAACTAAAAATGGGTTTGGTTCCTTTTACCTTTTTAACCTTGTGTGCGTCTCCTTTAAAAAATATTAAAAATTGGTGTTCCATAATGGCATGCTTGTGATGTTTGCTGTGAAAATTTACGATGCCTTTTTTTTTTTGGTATTCCTTCAAACCGAATTTGCTTTTTATGTCATCTCATTGGTGTTAATATTGACACAATGACATATCCATATGTTTCTTGTTTACACATTTGTTTACACATTTGTCAAAATTGATCAATTTGAATGCACTTTTTAATGGGAACTACCAATGTCATGTTGCATCTGGAATGGAACATTCACTTTATTTCATCCCTGATTTGGCAATTTACCTGGGATTTCAACAATGCTTGTGATGCATTCCATGTATGTCTCCATTACTGTACAACATTTGAATCATGTTGATGACCCTGATTGCCCCACCCTGTGCTCTTCTTGTCGTATTTCTACTCGCTCGCATTTGGTTGACCTCATATAGCATATTTTGATCACTTTCCAGACGTGGGCGACATGTGTGGGGATTCCCCCTCACCGCCACGCCAGGATTCAGGAGAGGATGAAAAGGTAAGGATCATGGTAACGGTGGGGTTGATGTTCATGTTTGTCATAGGCGGTTGAGAGATATAGTTGCATCAACAGAAGTTGCTTGTGATTGGCTAGTCATTTCATGGTGTCTCAAATACAAATGTGTGCATTGGATGAGAGGGTTGAAGATCTTATGTAACAGCTTGCATTCAAACAGGTCATGTTGGAGGAATATGCTAACATGCACAGAAAACTGTAGAGAGAGAGAGAAGAGATTAAGGCAAAGAGCAAGAAAAAAGAGAGAGAGATAGAACAAAAAACGGGGAATGGGAGATTACAGATTTTGGATGGTTTTGTGGTCAATTAACTTGTGATATGAAAATACTTGAATGTGAGGTAATAATAATAATTAATGTCAACTTACAAAGCGCACATATCCATTCTGAAAGACTGCTCAAGGGTCTCTGTACAATATCAAAATAATTATACAGTGTTAAAACTAGGACATTAATAAATCGTGCTTAAGTTTCTTCTTGAATATTTCAATTGATGATGATTGTCTTATTTGTAATGGTAAAGTGTTCCATAATTGTGTTACATAAGGTAATGATGTGATATGAAAATATTTTCAAGTAATATATAGTTAGGAATTGAAATATAGAGGTAATACTGTCATTATTATTTCATTTTTTATTTATCAAGGCTAATGTTGACGGAAGAGACTGCTTTAAAGAACCAAGAGAAGAAGATTTTGAGAATATCAAAATCATCAGCAATGGAGCATATGGGTAAGTGTCTGATATAGCACAAAATATATCTAACCTTATTAATTAAAAACAATCTGGATACAAGTCCAAATTTTTTTTTTTTTTTTTTCTTCTCAACTGGCACACTGGACTGTTTCAAAAGTGTAGCCCTGAATAACAAATTATAAGCTTTCATACATTTGTTCACATTGTAAGTTATGACGCTGGAGTCTAATCATGTTCATTTTATGCAGTACCTACAAGAGAAGGTTGAGTTTTGGGGAGAGGTGAACAAATAATTGTGTGCATTATCATTGTTAATATACAAGTGTGGAAGAACATTAGAGAAAAGAAAATGTTCCCTGAAAAGCATGGCTCTTCAAATGCCTTCATATTCTAAATATGACAAGTAACAGCTTAAAAATGAGGCTCAATTTTTATGCCACATGTTTGTGTAGTTCCATATACATCTTCCTGTGTACAGAGCTCATTAGCTTACCAATACTTGGCCAACTAATTTTGATGACTCCAGAGCCTTGCAGTACACACCAATACTTGCTACATGACCAACTTTTTTTGATCGATTCCATACCATTTCTTTCTCAATGCAATCGCTTGACCAGAACTCATTTTTATCTTTTAATGTGGCATGCTCTTAAAATCTTTGAAGAGGTGTCTAGTGAATACATCAGTGGCTATGATTGACATGTTGTTGTTGTTGTTGTAGGTGATTGTTTAATGGCGTTCATTCAATATTGAATATATATGCCATAAATATCTTCAATTTTATAAGAAATTGGTTTTACATAAGAAAACTGAGAAATAAGATTTGTAATGATAAAATTAATTACATAGTAACGCAATTTATTAGGAGTCTCTGGATGGTTTTCAACTTTGACATGGTTCAAGCCAGGTTTGAATCCCATCACATTAGCCTGCAATTCACACTCTTCACCCAGGAGAAGTCAATGGGTTCTCAGTAGACAGAAATTCTATGAATGCTTGAGCACCTTATCATGGTAGCTCAGCTAAAGGTAGGGTAATAATATGATTGCAGAGCCCTCAGGGAGAACAGTATGAATACTAATTAGGTTACCCTGGGTAAACAAGACTATTGTTATAATTATCATTATTATAATCTCTCTTGATGCAGTGCTGTATACTTGGTGCGACATAAGGCATCTCTGCAGAGGTTTGCCATGAAGAAGATATGTAAGCAGAACATTGCCCTTCGGAACCAACGGGAGCAGGTCTTTGCTGAACGTGATATCCTCACGTTTGCAGAGAACCCTTTTGTTGTTGCTCTCTACTGCAGCTTCGAAACAAAGGTAAGATGACGTACATGCAATCCTTGGATGTTAGGTCTATGTGATCATTAAATCCTTTGTAAAAACCTGCTTTAGTAACCACAGGTATAGACAGACCCATCAGTCAAAATGACAAAAAGCATTTCTTGTTGAAACATGTGCTAAAGGAACCTGCACAAATGGACACTCCGTCTAATATGGACTACTATTCTTTTCTCTCTTGAGTGTTATGTCTGTACAGGTTTCACTGTATCAAAAGTTGAAAAGATCATTATCTTTTATTTGATCTGTTATGCCAGTAGCCCACCTTTGCAACATTCTACTTATAAATCAACACCATGAGAAGAAAAATTTAGTGAATGAATGAATCAGCCCAAATATATATCAGAAATCAAGTGAATTCTTTGTATTCATAAATGATTTGCTTTGATAACTGTATCTATACATGTATGTATGTCAGGGATTTTCTGTGTACATATTTCTCTAATGAAAGGAGGGCAATTGAAAGATTCATTCAGCCAAAATAGTAATTACTTGTTTTGCAATACAGATCAATCAGTCGATCTTATTTACTGGGTGTAAGCCACAAATATGCTTAAAGGTAAAGACCAGTTATGGTCATGCGATTGCATTGTGAAAGAAACGTTGTGGAATCGAGGTTGATCATCTAGCATCTAGCATCTGCAAGGTTCTGGAATCATCAAAATGATAAGAAATTTGGCCCTTTCTTCGTAAAGTTACAAGCACTATACACAGAAAAATGTATATGGGACTACCCTACAGTTGTATATCTCTCACAGACCATGAGAGAAACAAATTTACCAAATATATGAATTAGTAGGCGGTTTCCCGGCAATTTTTTTATCATCATGTATTAGTCAAAACATATTCTTTCCCATGATTGATAATGAGAGCTTCCATTTCATTTTTTGAAATTGGGGCGTTTCCAATAGTGGTCTTTACCTTTAAATAATTGAAATTTCCCCCAGGAAGCATTATATTTATTTCTAAAAAAATAATTATTATTATTGTGTATTGTATTTATATTTGATTTTATTTGATTTTATTTGATTCAACCAGATTTCGATTTGATTTGATAACTACAGGTATCATAAATTCTTTTGTTCTTTTCCCCTCTATTTCTTTCTTTTCATCAGAAATATTTGTGCATGGTGATGGAGTATGTAGAAGGAGGAGACGTAGCTACTTTGATCAAACATATAGGACCCCTTCCTCTAGAAAAGGCCAGGTAAGATTATCTCATCGTCATCACATCATTTTAATCACCAATAATCAATCTTTTGCCAGTTGAAGCATATAAAAAAACAGGTAATATTTGGTTCTCTCTTTGACAGAAAACTGTCACTAAAAATTCACACTGAAAAAAATGAAAGTTAAGCTGAATGTTCAAGATGAAAATTAAAAAGCATCTTCCACACAATTTTGGGTAGAAAGCTAATATAGTAGCTTAATATATATATTTTTTAATCTAGCTAGTCATCCTACCTCACATGGGTAATATGTGACCTCGTAAAAAGTTGTGATTTTCAGTTAATGCAATTTCAAGCAAGCTGGTGTAGTTTGTCTTTTATTTTACTAAATAATAATAAAAGAGATTATTAGGCACTGAATCCACCTGAAATCAAACACTTTAGGCATTTGTGAAGACAAAAAAAAAAAGATCACATGAAAGCACCTGCATTATAAACAAAGGAAAAGAAGTGCAATAGAACATACAAAAATGACAGAGCAATCGATTATGTGCCGAATCAAATGGATCCTTTATAAGATTATTTCTAAACACTTCAACTGATCTGCTATTACAAGTCTCTTGTGATGACAAATTCAGAATGAATTCAACCCAGATTTTTTCAAAAGGCTATTCCATTACCAATTCAATACACACGTTTTAATGGGTTGGTAACAAACTGGTACGTACAACAGTTTTGTATAACACAGATTGTGTCATTTTGATAGATTAACATGCTTTATACCATTTATTATGTAGTGCAAGTAGCCATCATTTCCAAGCAGTCAAATGATGTTCACGTCATGTGTGCTACATAGTTTGAAGTAGATGCCTAGATTAGAAGAAAGAAATTTAGTTGAATCTACTTCTAGAAAATTAACAGCAAACTATCGAGACATTTCAAACTTTTCTCATATCCTGGGTTTCGAAAAGTGGACAGTGATTATGGCCATCATAAAAGTCATACCGTGCAAGTCGTTTGTCAAGTCTTGTTTTCAATAACAGGATGTAGTTACTAATAAGGTTGGGTTCAATCCATCCATAAAACCCCATGCCTTGATCATCATCCTCTCCACTACAACGGTGGAATAACAAATTCTAGTGAAATTATTTGTCCCTAATGATGGGAAAACTTTTGTTTGAAGGTCCACTTTAAAAAGGCGCAGCAGATTTTAAGGATGACCACATTTTATTTTAGAAGATGCAAGTAGAAAAGATCATTATTAGTATTTCATATTGTAGTTGAAAGTACTCTCTTCTTATGATGTGGTTTGATACATGTCTGTATCTGCTTTGTCTTCTCATTCGATGGTTTCAATATGTCACCATATGGCTTTTCTGTCAGAAACAAATATAAATGTTTTCTCTTCCTCTCTCCCTCTCTCTATCTCTCTCTCTCTCAATCTCTTTCTATCTTACCATTTGTATGTCTGCTGCCCCCCTTAGTCTTTTCTCGTCTACTATTAATACCCTCCCTGCTTTTTAAAGTAATCCCCCTTCTGTGATGTTGCAAGAAATGTCTGCTTTCTATGTTATCCAGATTTGATATTTATTTATTTATTTCTCAATGATTTTATCTTTCAGTTTATATTTTGCTGAAGCAGTACTAGCCATAGAGTATCTACACAGTTATGGAATCGTTCACAGGGACATTAAACCAGATAAGTAAGTTTCACCCTTCTATTTTGTCTTAAGTAGAGCTTTTGAGATAATTTAAATCATCCTATTTCACTGTCCCGGCCCCTCAGGTCACACACAAATCTAATATCCTTTCAATTTGTTATTGATAGGATATAATGAATTATTTCAATTTATATTTTATGACGGCGTAAAGAAGAAACAAATTTGATCTACCAGCAGCTTTTAGCCCTAGGGCTGTCAGGACTCCATCCAATTAAAAGTCTTGTATCACTGCAGTCTATTGTGTTTATACAACATCATTTTTACAGTGATGTTAATGAGAAAAGGACGGTTTAGATATCCATGTCTTGGAAAATGATGATAATATGTAGTTTGACTTCCTGTAAGGTAAACAAATCATCTGGTACAAAAATGGTCATAAAAAGTGAATATTACAATCAAAGTAGTAACGTAGAGCGAATGCAAAATAAATATATAGATATCCAAAATTTGAATTAATTTATCTCTATGTTGCCTTATACATATTGCCTGTAAATTTCACACAACTTTTATCAATTAATCATTAATTTGTAAATGTTGTATTCGTATCCATTTTTTTAATAATTCTGATCAGTATGAAGCATTACCCTGGAAACTGGTTAACGTCATGTCTGCATTGCAAACTACATTGTACGATATTAGTTTAAGTACATGTAGGTATTGTTTAAGTTGTTTCCATTAATGTTCTTTTTATGTGTTGGCCCACAGCATGTTAATCACGTCTACAGGACACATCAAGCTGACTGACTTTGGCCTGTCCAAGATTGGTATCATGAGCTGTGAGTATCTCATTTAATTAGACTATAACCCACAGACTCCTGAGTTCATTCACTCTCCTGGGCTCAATACAGGGTCCACACAGTTCCAATAGACAATGGGTTAAAGTTTATGAGCTCATCCAGGCAGAATATTATAGCAAGGGTTTGGATAGTGGATACATAAAATCTGAACAATTGGAGATCCCTAAATTTATCTGATATGGGGATGCGTAGTTCTCCAATCCTATTCCTTAACATGAGATAATTTTGTTGTTTTGTTTGTTGTTGTTGTTGCAGGGATGGGGGTAGGGGCAGTTGCTGAAAACTGTTTTCAGAGATTTCTTTATTTCTTTGATCTGCATATTCAGCTTTCAATCTCCAATGCTGGAAAAAGCTGTACTTTTTCTTCATGTAGATGTATATTCAGTCTCTCAGAAAACTTACCTTTCAATCAAAATAGAACTAGTAAAAACATGAAATATATCTTTTCATTATAATCAGGTAACATGTTTCCTTCTTCACAGTATAGCTTAGTTTTTTTTTTTTTTGTATTATTTTATCTTCATTTTCTGTTCCTTTCTATGTTTGCATTAACAGTAACAACAAACCTGTATGAAGGTAACATCGACCGGGACACCAAACAGTTCCAGGACCAGCAGGTATGTGGGACACCCCAGTACATCGCTCCTGAGGTGATCCTCAGGCAGGGCTATGGCAAACCGGTAGACTGGTGGTCAATGGGCGTGGTCCTTTATGAGTTCTTGGTAGGATGCCCCCCTTTCTTTGGTGAGACTCCGGAAGAACTCTTTGCACAGACGATTAATGGTGAGTAGAGTAATACAAGTATGGTACCCCTAACTAAGAATCGTTTGATGGAGTTGCAAGTTGTGACAACTCTAGGATTACTGCCGTGGCACTGCGTAATTAGGCATTCTGGGGTTTTTTATCCTGTGAAACAAGATTTTTTTTTTGTGATTTCAATATTGATGCCTGTTTTCCACCTGCTGCAAATTGAATAAACAGAGATCGTGTCGCATTAGGGGATACTTGTGTGATGAAATCATCAAATTACGTATTGGTGTCATGTAAGGGTTGAATCCTTCTTGAAGTCCTCAACACTGTACGTGATTACCAATACATGCAACTACTTGTCGATAAGCAGCCAGACGACCTATGGCTTCAAGTTCAATCAAAGAGACTTTGTAATGAAGGATAAATGCCCTTCTCATTGGCATTTGTCCATCAAGTTACTTTTAAACCAGAAATCTTCTGGGGCCCGTTCCTAGAAACAGTCAAAGGTCTAACTTCTTGACTATCCCATTGAAGCACGTGTTAATTCTACAACACACGTTTCAATGGGATAGTCAAGAAGTTAGACTTATGACGGTTTCCAGGAACGGGCCCCAGGTTACAAGACACCTGCTGTATTACTTATACATCTCAATACTAGATACTGTGTTTTGACCTATGTTCTACCCACAGTTATGATCGAATGGCCCGATGGTGATGATGCCCTATCGGACGAAGCCATGGACCTCATCAACAGTTTCCTACAGCAAGACCCCCTCTTCAGACTCGGTACAGGAGGCAGCGAAGATGTCAAGGGACATAGATTCTTTCAAGGGGTCGACTGGAATGGTCTGCTAAGACAGAAGGCTGACTTCATTCCGCAGCTGGAAGGAGAAGACGATACAAGCTATTTTGATGGTAAGTTATCGGGGGGGGGGGGATCACAAAACGTATCATCAGTGACAAATGACAGTTTTTGTTATAAGCTACTGAAATCCTTGCTTGTGATTGGTTGTCAGCAGATTTGTCACTAATTTTTTTCATTTGTTCGTGAAAAAAGGCTTTGTGAAATGGGTCTCTGCTGTCTTTATTTATAATATGCATTCTTGGAGAAAAAAACCTCTGGACTGTTGCTAGATTTGGGCATTCAGACGGTGCCTGATAGTTTCTTTTTAAAAGCATATTAGTACAGTTTACCCCATGGAATTGTGCATGTATGTATTTTGGTAGGAAAATCAACAAAAGGGCAAATCCTTGCCTTTTGCAACAATGATCATGAGAAATAGAATAGCACTTTTAAAAAATAGTTTTATAGGCTCCAAGTGTGATATAGCAACTAAATCTTGTTGTGCATCTGGAAATGTTAATACCATTTTCTTTTTGGTAGGATATACATAATTATATACCGGTACTGTTGCATAATGCACAGTAGTGATGGCTCCAAACAAATACAAGGAGTTATGTAATTCATTGTCTTGATGCTCATTCATGTTGAACTAAAAATTCTATCTACTTCAAATGTGTTGCCCCTAAAATAATGTGACTTGTGGGACATCATGGATTGCTTACAAAATAGTTATTATTTCTTAATCTCTTGGTATTACAGCGCGCTCAGAGAGATACAACCATGAGCTGGACTCGGACGATGATGAGGACATTCCCGAAATTGGAAACTTCTCCACGTTTTCTCCGCGGTTCAGTCGATCGTGCAGCAGCGTATCGCAGTCATCCGATGACACGGAGCGAAGAGAGAGGTCTCACAGTGCTTCGCTACCCCTAGGGGATCTATCCCATCATTCCTTGCCCGCCAGGAACTCTCCGCAGCTCCTGACAGTGGATGTTGACAGGGCTAGCAGCCTCCCAGACAGGTAACTGTGGATCATTATTATGTTATTATTAACATAGTCATTGACACAGTATTTCCGTTCCAAGCTACAACAGAAATGCAGCTCTTTTATAGCATATACCATAGCAATAGTTATCTTAACCAATAGTTTACCTTACCGTTTTATTCTTACCATTTCTGTTAAGTCACATGGGTTGGAAAAGAAGACCTTCCGGTTATAGTTATTAGGTTAATATATTTTCTTTTCCAGGCATCCATGTGACTCTCTTCCAAATGAAGTCTTCTATTGAATTCACTGATTTTTCTTTGTCTTTGCTGAATAAATAATGATAATAATAATGATAATAACTGTCCATGGGTTTGGTATGGTCTAGACTAAAGAGACGAGAAAAGATCACACATATCCAGCGACAAGAAAAAAAGTGTACTCAAAAGATGTAGAAGTACATGACAATGATAATGCAGAGGCAATGGTTTCCATTTCTTACTTTTTATGTCTTCTGCTTAGATACTTCAATTATAATCTCACAATCTTAATGCACCTTGCCCTCACCCTTTCAATGCTGAGTCCAAATTTCTGAAGCACTAGAGATGTGTGCCAAACCAAACCAATGTCTACTTCAACAGCTTTTATATTTCTACCTTGTGGAATAAGTTTGACATAAATAATATTTTGCTTTTTATTTTTCCTTCAAATCTTCATTTAAAGTTAGTTAATCTTTTGAAGTTTGGACAATTCATCCTTTTCTTAAATAAGGTTTTGTAAGGTTTGATAAATTTAAGATCTTTCAAAGACAATGCTGGGTTTTTTTCTTCTCAGTTTTGACTATGATGATCAGTGCATAATGTGAATATTTCATATGCCTGTCTCGTGATATTAACTGCCAAAGGGCAACAGCTCCACAAGAATTCCAGCTTTAGTAGAATTAAGATATTGGGAATAGTAGGTAACATTCTACCATACTTGTTCTTTCCCCACCGACCATGGAATCGTAGGGATATCGCTCGGCTATCGAGACGTTTCTCAGCCAGCTTTGCCACCGATGATCACGGCTCTTTATCCATTTATCGAAATATTTTGAGAGACAGGTAACGGTTGCCTGTGACAGTTTAATGTCCAGTCAGTGCAAAGTCTGTCTTCTGCAATCTCGCACACCGCTTCTGCAATTTATATTTACTCAATATCTTTTCGTCAGCACTTTCTGCAAAAACACAATGTGCAAAATCTTGTGGACACAAGGCCTCGTGACATAAGCATTTACAATCAATTGTTAGACCAAAGAGAAAGTTGATAGTCATTATTTCATTGGTCTTTTTCAGATTTGACTTTTAATTGTCATGTTTATGTCACAGGCCCACATTTTTGCTGTGTTGTGATTGTGTAACAAGTGATCAAATGTTTTATTTCATATATATATATCTTGTTGCTTTTATTGTCTTCACTCTCATCATCAAGAGAATTTGGGATCTGTCAGCTTAACATGAATATTCATTATTTGCTGCAAGTTTGATTGGTGTGCTAATTTTCTTACCATACTGATACTTTCACTCAACGCTTAGGGATTACATGTTTGATCTGCTCATGAATTATTTTAAGTGTCCGGAAATATGAAAATGTGTTAAAAATAAGAGATTTGACAAGTGGGAATGTACCAAATCTATCATTTTGCATTTTTGATATTCAAACTGTAATTAAGTGGTGTACAGCCTTTTTTGTTGCACGTTATTTTGATGTAATGCATGTCCTATGACTAAATGAAAATCATACAAAATGGGGTATAATTTTGAAGAGGAATAGACACACTTTCTAATAATACTAAACATAGCAATGCAATGACGAGAGATATATAATCAAACTCAAGTTTCCAAAGTTATTAAAGGGTAAATACTTGTTTAAAACTGCAACTGTATCTTCCTGTTTTATTAATTACTCAGAAAGATGTTATCAGTTGTGGCTGAGATGTCAATTCAGATTTAGTACTTTGAAATATACCTTTTAATATATTGGTTATATTTCAATGAGATCAATCTAATGAAATGTTTTTCAAAAGGTGTGGTGAACACTGTCATTGATTCAAAGTAGCAGTGACGCACAATCATTCAAAAAAAAATATTTGTAGATATATGATGTAGTTATCTCCAGGTGGGTATCTACATGTGTGGGAAGCATTGTAGGATTAACTACACCATGAATAGGATTACCATTGCCGTTCCTAGATGTTCAAGAATCAAAGACCACACCACTGGCTCTGTGACTCTGTCTGCACTACTACTCTTCTGTTGAGTGTGGACTGCAGTTGTATATTACGACTGTTCCTTCCAGTCAATGAAAATAAAACTTCTCCATGTGTTTTAAGTTATAAACAAAATCTTTTATCATACTGAATGAAGAGAATCCAATTGAAAGTTTTCGTTATTTTGTGTGTTTGTTAATTTATGGGACAGAAAAAACAGGGCAGAATGTTTTTTGTTTAGGGGACAGGATATTGTGTTTTTTTCTTAAATTTGGTTGCTATATAAAAAAAATCAATGTTGATCTGCTATTCATTTCTTGTAGATATGTTCCACATAATTTTAATTCTTATAAAATCTTGCAGTCTGAAATGCTCCATTTGATCCTTACAAAATCTCTTACATTTATTGGTGGGCATTCATTTTTCTTATTATTACTATTTCTTTGGCCGTTCATGAAGTATTTCAAAACATTAGGCATTTGAGCCCTCTTTCCATGACAAGTCATAACCTGTGTGGGTATCTTTCATATCATATATTTTAACTTCATTGCAGGGGTAAAACTCATTGTGCCAAAGATTTCACCTTCATGATTGATCTGCTTTTTCTGGCAAAACCTCCTGAGATAAATATTCACTCTTATAGCAAATTGCAAGTTATTTCATATTCTGGCAGTCTGTACCGATACCTGTGTTTGTTTTGTTTATAATTGATGATCAGGAGCAAACCTAATTATAAAAGCTTGAGTGTTTTTCAACGGTGACTTCCTAAAAAGATTAATTTAATTATATTCATAAATATTCAACATTTGGTTGAATGGTGTTTATTTATTGTATGACCATTATGAGACTATGAATGAAAGTCATACTTTCAAGTTAGGACTATGAAATCAATATCTTCCCGTTTTGCCTTCTCTCTCAGGACTGCATCTGCCAGTGCCAAGGCTGCTGAGCACTCCGATGCCTCCTCCACCTCCCCCTGCACCCCGCCCCATGACTCCTCCCCTCGGTCCCGCCGTCGGACCGGCATTGCCCACAAGCCGCCCCTCCGGGAGGTCCTCCCTCGCTTCTCCATCTCGTTTGACGAGGACAGCCCATTGGCATCGTCGCTGGAGTCTCAGGGTTCTCTAGGGTCATCAGGGTTCCTAGGTGCAGGAGATGGGAAGCACATAGGCTCCTCTGAGAGACAGAGTAGAACGGTTGTCAAGTCTGCATCCTCTAGTATGCTGTCTCTCATCATACCATCAGGTGAGTACTCATGTCATATCCTTTCAAGGACGAGGGATCTTGCCCATAATTTGTCGGTCCCTTGGAAGGGTTTTAATTCTTGCCATGGAAACTACATCTTGTCTTTCTCAGCCAGAGAATGATTTTTATTCCAATTGTATCTTTATTTTTGTGCAAGACCAATAAAATTGAATTCAATTCAATTGAATCTTTGATTATAGTGTATTGGTGTGGGCTTCACCCCTCTCCGCCTGTAAGACCACAGAAATATCACTGTTATTTGGGGATTAAGTTCTATTAGTGTGATCAGGTTAATATTGAGCCTTGTCCTGCCAAACGGTGCAATTGCACTGACTTCACTGTGTACCTGGCCTTTTTGATTTCAAGACCATTGCCCTGACCATTGAGACTTGGACTTACTTGACTTATGCCGTCCATGCAGGCAGGGGACCTCGTGATGGCTTATGTATGGTGATGGTATGCCAGGTATTTCTGTCTGCAGCCAGTCTTGATGCATCTGTCAGCCTTGATATGGATCTTGCTTTGCAGTCCTCTGAGATGCAGTTGAGCCATCTTTCGGGTGGACGGCCTCTGGGTTGATTTCCTGTGAAGTTTTCTTCAAAAGCAACCATTGACACACTGTATTAATCAAGCCAAACACTTTATTTACCGGTAACCCTTTACCCCTGTTTGTTTCAGATGAACTTCACGTGCCATCGCCCATCAACTCCCCAGGAGGAGAATCAAGCAGCTCCAGAGACGATTCTCCATCTAGGGATCCATCCATGATGAGTAGCATGAAATCACCTATCGTCATCAAGAAACCACCAAGGAGGAAGACCATGGGATTCCACATGCAGGCTATCAAGGTCTACCTAGGAGAGTCCAATATATACACACTGCATCATCTAGTTAGGGTAAGTATCTAGCATATCATATGTTCAGAGCTAGAAGGGCATTCTTGTGTTAGAGCATATTAGTTAATGACTTCCTGGCCCCAAGCAGATGAGGCACACCCTTGATCATCCAGTTACGGTAATATGCCATTATTCTTCAGTATAATAGCCTTGCTACGTTAATAGAAATGATCATGAGTAAAAAGAAAATGATGAAATTTCATAGTTTATACAGTGATCAGTTTGTCCCCTTAAAAGTTCTAATTGACACAGTAGTTCTAGTTTTCTGTTGTTTGCAGAGAGGCACTTTTGTGAATATTTTGTTAAATATGGTAATGGTCTTTTTCTTATCTAAATGTAGGCAGGTCTTTTGTTTTCAGTAACTTTGATGACATCAACATGATGATTACAATCATGTATTTACTTGTTGACTACTGAATTCTCTCATTCCTGTAAACTTAACATGGGGACCATCTGGTTCATGTAGGTGATGGGTTAACATCAATTCTGTCTTATATCATATCTACAGCATGTTGAGGAAGGAAGTCCTGCGTATGAAGCCGGCTTGCGACCCGGGGACCTCGTCACTCACATCAACAATGCTCCAGTAGAAGGCTTGATACATCGTGAGATAGTAGAACTTATCATGAGTGACACACAGGTTGTGATCCATGCTGTACCCATGGCCAAGACAACCATTCAGACATGTGGACGAAGGAATTCAACGTCCAGTAAGATGGCCAGGAGAAAGAAGCCCAAGCGTAAAAGGGATTCTGTAGAGCGAAGGCGGCGTAGTGCAGTATTCAGAAGGTCGAGTTTGAAACGGGCATCGACAGATGGAAGCAGGGCTAGCTTAGCAGCATTAGGAAGGCAGGGAGGGTCGGATACGTCTCCTCGGTCGCCGACATCGCGGTCACCACGTTCCCCGCCCATGTTTCACATACCTAGTGAACATTCAAGCAGCACACCGTTGACATCATCACCCAACAGTTCTCCATCATCGAGCTGCCCTAACTCACCTGCTGGACACTACACCTCATCCAGACCCAGCACGTTGCAAGGTCTGGCTCATAAACTACCCTTCTCATTCAGACCTGGAGGGAACCGTAGGAAGTCAGTCGGTCACATCCCACTGTCCCCTCTAGCCAGGACCCCCAACCAGTCCCCAGCCCCTAAATCCCCCGTTCGTAGCCCCAGCCCTCTGGCTGTGGTGACCAGTCTTGGGCATTCTCCTGGAAGCTCCAACACCACCCAGTCCTATCCCGCCCACATGCTGAGCAGCCCCACCCTGGCCGCCCCTATGAAAGTCAAGTCCAAGAAGTACATGCGATCTAGGAACCTTGAGACTCCGCCGTCACCTCTCTTGAGAAGAGCTCTCTCCCCAGACCATGAGAAGACCTTGGACATGTTTGATGTTCAGCTCAGACCTAGAGCAGACTCGGCTTGCGATGCTCTCTCAAGGGAAGAGAGAAGTCTCAAGAGATTAGGAATCTTTGGCAAAGAGAGGGTCGCTGAGAGAAAATCTACAGGGTCCACTTGAGGTCAATCGTTATCATGTGTATAGAAATGCAAAGTATTCAGTCTGCTATATATGTATATTTGACAATTTTTGGATATGATGGTCTTTGGTTTCACAGTGTGTGATCTGAAGACTCTCAAGCACATGCCATGCTGTGTAATGTGAGGCAGCTTTAAGATCCAACCATGGTTGGTTTCGTCTTGGTAATCAAGACCAGATTTATTATTGCTGAAACAAATAAATAAACAGAAAAGCATTGCAATTTACCAAAAGTTGATTAGGAACTACTTTGACTCATCATTAATTCTTTATTCTTTGCTATTGTGCCTGTATGTTTTGCCAAAGATGCTGAAATAAGAAAAATATAATTATGCTGACATAGCTGGAGTTATAGCATATATCAGCGATCTTATTTTTAAAAAAATCCTCGCTTTGGATCCATACTGACATTTTAGCATGTGACATTGCACATATTGTATGTGTGCCAAAACTTGACTGTGGCAGTCAAGTGTTTGTTTGAATTGTCGACCAAAGCAAGGAAGGGTCTATGGAATGAACGTGACAGTTAACAGATAGTCAGTCTAAATAAAGTTACAAGATGCACCATGTACATGAATGTACATGTACATAGACAAGCTGGATGAATACATGTTAGGATTATAATAGGAGGATAAAATGGTTGCAAAATGAAATAGTGAATTTGATATAGAAAGTATATTTACGTGCGATTTGAGCGAATTATTTATAATAAGAACAAATGCCACATACGCATCAAAGACAAAAGACACACAAAGGAGATAGCATTGGCATTTCAAATTCCAGCTACCCGTATTATTTCCTTACAAAGGACTTATAATTTTGAAGTAACAGCATTATTGTATACATGGAGTGTAATTTTAGGGTGAAAAGTTGAACAATTTTCATTATTGGATTTCATTTTAGCAAGATGTGAGGATTTTAGAAAACTACTGATGAGAAATATGAGATATCAAACTACAATGCACTTCACTATCATTCAGCATTAATTTAATTCTAATCAACAATTTTAAGTCTTTTTTTTCCCTTAATGAACTCTATTTGCCTTTGATGAAAACAAAATACAGTTTAAACAACATTTTGTGCTATTGACAGTATTATTGATTTAACAAATTTTATTTTTCATTTTAATGATATACAAAGAAAAGGTTTGGCCTTTCATGATGATGAATTATCAAAACAGAGTGGTGCATTTAAAGCTAATATTTCCTAATCTGTTACAATTAGAATTATGCATTCTTGCAAAGTCTTACACAATTAACAAGTAGTAAGTTAACTGTACACAAAAGCACTTAAAGTAAAGATGATACTGTAATTTTCAAGAAAAATACCTTGATGTTGCATTTTAGTTATCATGCCTAATGAATATAGATATTATTGATATTGTCATTAGTATAATGAGTAACAAGGTACATGCAAATGGAATTATCTGACAAAGTAGGTGTGCAAATATTATTATTTCCAATTTGTTGAATAAGTTTGAGAGTTAATTTATCTTATTTCATGTCCAATGAAATGATTTTGCAATGCTCGTAATTTCCTTCCACTAAGGACTGGAATAACTGATTTCATTCAAATGTAAACTGCCTTTTGAAGATATAAATTGTCCCTTTTTCATAATTCTTTAGTGCAAATGGTTAAAGTTGCAGAGAAAGCTATTGTGAAGTGAAAATGATGTGTTAAACAGAAAAGAAGAAAAATTGGTTCATTGCTTTTCATTTATTTGAAAATGAAATTTTGAAATAGAAATTTATTGAGATATGAATAAGTTTGCATTCATTCACTGAAATGGAATACATTGTTCATCAATCTCTTAATATTGTTAGTGTCCAATTTACTGACTTGGGTAAACACACACTATTAATTTCCTTTTTGTAAGCCATCTGTTTTGTCTTTCAAAGTGTGTTATACAGACAATGTTAGCACAGTATTTTGACATGCTGTGTTGCTGTAGAAATAATTCTGTACAAAACTACAAATACATTCCTGATGTATAGGCAGAGCAGATTGACTTTGTGAGAGGGAGATAACTTCTTGAATTTGATACTTCAAAATAAGCCTTTGATTTGGTACACAACATTGTGAAAGAAAAAAAATGCCAATCATTCTTCTAAATACGGTTGAGCAAAAATTTCAACACAAATATTGGGAACATTTAGGTCTCCTGAAAGGGCCTAAAGTGTTGGGACATTTTCACATCATTTTGTGAGTGTAGATTGTTGAAGTGGACCTATCTATTTCATGTAGGATGATTTCTTGCAGACTGTATTTTCAGACTACACATCATTGTGTATCTATCTTCTACTGATCAAAAAGATTGGATGTGTATTTCAGACTTTTTGCTTCCTAAATAGATTCATCAGATGTTATCTCCCTCTAACACTGCACTCAATATGAAGCTCTTTGTTTTATGTTAAGAACAAATATATCATAATGTACAGCTGATATCACATGTATGACATGCCACAGTCTGTGTTTATTTCTCCAAGTGCACTCTGTAAATATTTGGCTTGAGAAAGAGAGAGAGTGCACCTGCTTACGTGTACAATCTCTATCAGATTCTATTCTATCTTCGAAAAGATTGATTTTTAAATTTGTACTATTTCTTCTATCAAAGCTTTTCTATCAAAATCTAAATATATTCCTATATAAAAGTGTCTTGAAACAGTGTCAGAGTTTATCTAAATCAGCATATTAGATTGTTGTGGTAGTTGTAGAAGTGTTTGTGTGAAATATGAACTAGAGTTAATGGGAGGGGTACAGTGGGCAGGAGGGGGCAGAAAGATGAGGTGCTAAAACAAACTTGAGATTCAATAACAAAACTAAAAGTTCTCAAACTATGTCACTGTAACTAAATGATATGATCATTATCAGTTGCAAAATGTTGTCACCTGTCCGCTCTAACTTTTTTCTTCTCTCTTTTTCATTTGAAGTCTATGATGTATCTCAACAGAGAGAAAGATGATTTTAATTTAAAACATGTCCAGAGCAGATTCCTTGTGGTATTGAAGTATCAGGTCTCTATTGTAATAGGACCAATAATTCCTCAAAACAAAATCTGAAAAATGCACATTTACTTCATCACAAATAACATAGCACGATTCTGTCTCATACAAGATTCTCCTGTTTATAAGGTCAAACAACAATTCTGTAATACTTGATGTATCTTGTAATCAAATTAAGGCACTAGATAGACTTCAAATGAAAAAGAAAGCATTGTGACATATAAGTGGACCACTTCTAACTCTTGCATTGTCTGGAAAAAAGAGCCATAAATCCAATTATTAATCTGTATTATTGTTCTATCACCTTTTCTCTATTCTGTTAAATTTCTGGTGTGAGATGGACTTCATTCATTAGTATCATTTCACCATCATGAATATGAGATGCGGGGAAAACAAAGACAATTTTTTTTACCATTTGAAATCTTCCTGGGCTATCCGTAGGAATACACCTACATTCATTGTGGAAATACACGATTGATCGCAAGAATGATGATAATAAATAGTGTGCTTTTAGTGGTGTGTGAGTAGCTGATGCTCTGCTGATGTTGCTATAATGTGTGGTCTTGCTGTTATAAACAAATATATATATTTTGTCATACTGATTTGAATTCTCTTGCTAGATATTTGATGAGAATTTAAGGGTGAGTTAATTATTTCCTCTATCCACCTGCTAATGTAATTAAAAAAAAAAAAAAACATGGCTTGATTGAATCATGTCAGCATCTTGACCCTGTGATTTAGATGATCTGTAATGTTCAGGAAGAAACACAAATTTGTAAATTTTGCACCGTATTCTAAGAAGTATGATTGATATGAATGAATTACAAATCTACAGTGCTGGATGATCCTTGTCATTCAATTTATTTTTCTTGGCTGATTTTACTTTGATTCCTTGGAGCAATCTTCTTGCTAGCTTTTCTTCGGAATCCTTTCCCTCGTGCATTTTATAGAACGCAAGCTGATGGCCGAATGATGGCATTTTACGCATTAAATTAAGCTATAATTCCAATCAGATCAGACGCATACATTCATAAAAACATGCTTAGGTTGTACCTTCTGACATCAATGTATGTTATTACACTTGCCCCCAAATTGTAGTAGTTCTGTTAAGATTTCTCCACAAAGTCTACAGAAATTGCTAGATTTCTACTTTACATGCTGTCTGCTGAGAGGCAAAAGGGCGTTATCAACATGTAACATATATGGTTTGTTTGGTTTGATGGTTTGTTTTACCCGACAGCTAAGAAAGCATAGGTATGCTTGTAAGTACGCAACCAGTGGACCTACAGCCTTAAGTTCTCTCCTAGGGACTTGGTAATGGGGATTAATACCTTACCGATGGCCACAAAGGCATCGACTTGGTTTTGAACCCGGGACCTCCCGGTTATGAAATCTCTGCTCACCGCTGAGCCATTGCGTCCCATCTCATATGAGTTAATGCCCTTCTGGATCTCAGCAGATGATATACCCTTGCCTGGTACCTCACCTTTACACCATGTACATAAGACCTTTTGCTTCTACATTGAGGGATAATCTATTCATTTGCAATTTTTAGCACCTGGGATGTTCAATGTGTATGGTGTATTACATGTATCTTATGCACATAATACCTTCTTGCTCTCACGTAGTGCATTAGTAAAGGTCACATTAAGACGTATATCTATTTCTCTACATGATGCACATGTGGACAGAACCCTTTATCTTATGGAAACCTGGTTCAAAATCATTAGAAAATGCACATTTCATGCAAATTTGATATCTTCTGTGAGGTGATACATAACTAGATGTTTAAGCTGTAGTTATATGTTATAATTATATTATGATATGAAAGGCTGAACTTAGTTTGTGTATATGGAAGATCAAATGACATTCTGACTATAAAACTTGCATACAAATTGTCAATATCCTACTAAATGTCCAATTACAATTGATTTAAAAGGTTAAAAATATTTGCTATGTCCAGCACTTATCCATGTTGTCGATGGGTGTAATTTTATGAGGAACTATTCACTTAATTAATGAATGTTTTAGTTATCTTATATTTCTCATTCCTTTATTCCTTGTTTTCTCTTATACCCTCATCCTAATTCATTTCTTCCTCTCCGGCATTCTCTTCCTTATTTCCTTGTCATCCAACAAAGAAGTTTATTTTATGTTGCACTTGTGGTTCATAATGATGATATAATTTGAACATTCTGGATTTACTTTATTTCCAGGGCCAGGACTATCTTAAGTGCAGGTATACCGTGTATTGTATTCTAATGCAGAGCAGCAAAATTGAAGCAAAAATATTTTTTGGTCAAGTTTGTTGGGATAATGGTTAAATACCATTATTTATGTACCTTCATTCCCACGAAAATAACTGAAAATTAGATAAAGAAAGGTTAATGATTGTGTGAACCTGTTCAGTGTCAGATTTGAACGAAAAGGCCTTTTAATGTGGATAAAACATATGAATGAATTCGTTCTTTGAAAGATAGCCTAAAAGGAATCAACTAAAGTGTGTGTATATATATGTAAACAAGAGCAAAAGAAAATTGTACAGATCTATTATGAGCTACCTGTCTGTGTAGATAAAAAAAAGTACTATTTGTCGCGTTGTGATGCCTGTGTTTTTATTTTTTGAAGTTATACCTCGATGTACAAAATTTATTAAAGAAACTTTGTGAATGTACGCTGCTATTGGGAGAAAAAAATGTGAGAAAAGAAATATCAGAAAACATAAATAAAGCATGTCTATGAGCTATTACCGAGATAAAGGACTTGTATTTGAATTGTTTGTATTGTTATTTAATTTAGTGGTGAGAGGTAGTGCTGAGAGGTATTTGATGAAGGGGATGAGAGGGAGGATGGAGAGAGAGAGAAAGGGGGGGGGGGG
>BEXV01002890.1:37419-47599 GCA_003118195.1 Hemicentrotus pulcherrimus | reverse complement strand
GGGGGGGGGAGGGGATCAAAGATAAAGTGCTTCCATTTTTTTAGGGAATAAGTAAACTAACCAAAGATTGTGTCCCTTTTCAAATTTCTGAATAGTGCCCCAATTTCATAAAATGTTGTGTACACCTTTATCTTTCTCCTAGATTTTTTCTCCTCCGGTACAATACAAATGACGTCTTCCTTATGTAGTGGCAGGAATTCGAACCCCGAACCTTGTTTGGTAACAGCCTGAAGACTTATTCACTAGACATTAGAACAATTCTAATTTGTATTTGTATAATTTTTAATTTCAGATTTCGTCGCGAGGTTGGCGTGGGTGAGGAGGAGTAAAACACATTGATACCAACACCGGCATCAATCATGATGGACGAGCTCGTTCGTGTACTCGAACAGGAAATCGATGTCGATGAAGTGTCCGTCATCGAATGGACTCTCGAGGGCCATTCAGTTAGTGATTTCTGGAAGCTTTTAAACATCTACGACAAAGATGGTGAGTGTCAATTTTGTTATTCCATACCCCTTCTTACTCTTCTACTATTGAAATCCTTTACAGTTCTACATGAAGGTCTATTCCTCAGTTTTCATTGACCTTCTCAATAATTCCACTCACTCACAATCTGTTGTTTCCCGTTATCGTTTAAGTTCTCTCTATTTTTGTTTAGAAATCTTGAAAAAAGGCGTTACTATATTGGTACCCTGCCAAATATTGTAAAGCTTATGCATACATCATAATGATACATACTTATTTTTAAATGTATAATTATAAACATTCATCGATATTAATCTCTTTCCCCTCTCTCTGTTTATTTCTTCCCCCTTTTTTCATCATCATCATTTTCATCTTCATCTTCCCTTTTATCGCTCACTTCCTTTCTCCACCCCCCCCCACTTTCTATTTGTTCCGTCTGCCTGTTCTATCTCTCTCTCTCTCTCTCTCTCTCTTTCTCTCTCTCTCTCTCTCTCTCTATCTATCTTCCTATCCCCTCTCTCCTCATCTCTCTTTCATTCTCTTATCATACAGGTAATGATCGGATTTCAAGATCTGAGATTGTGCAAGTACAAAATGAGTTGAGTAAAGTGCGTGTCTGAATTGCACGGCCGGAACGTTTGGATTGCACGGATACAAAATCCCAAATGTAATATTTTTCGCTTCATTTACGAAGATTAACGAAGCTCGTGTACTCAGAGAATGACACGCTGGACATGGTTTATTTCAGATGCCAAAGATGCGGACAACTTTAATATGGAATTAATTCATCGCTCGTTTTATAGCTAATCCTACTTCCATTTTTGTTTCAACGATCCATACATACGACCTCTATCATCACTAGAACATACAGGTCACCTTCTTGACCCGTGTTTGGTCACAATAGATTAATGCGGCGCGAAGGAAGACAATTTTGTAGGAGTCATAATGATTATGAATCACTTACGAAAATGAACCCCATCACAGCAGCGTTTGAGAGCTGATTCCACTTCAAACTTTTTTGTTCATGTAACTGAGATGTAATTACTGTCGTAGCTTCCTTGTTTTTATTATTGTTTAAAGTATATGTTGTTTTGGTTTCTTTTTCTTTTCTTTTCTCTATTCTTCTTTCCCTTTCCTTTGATTCTCTTTTATTCTTGTTCTTTTCCTCCTTCTTTTTCTCCTGTTCCATTGTCCTCCTTCTTCATCTTCTCCTTCCTTCACTTTTCTTTCTTTACTATGATTTACCAACATTTATAATTTCGATTTTAAACTTATAAACTGCTACTCCACAGTATTAGCATAACAAAAATATCATTTTTTTGATGCAGTTTAAATTTGTAATATTCAATATGTTTTTAAATTTATATCTCCCAAAGTATTTTAAATTTTTGTTCAAATGTATTTATATAATTTTAAAAGGAACATCTGTAAATTCATCGCAATTTGGCTATACCGCACTGATTTTTTTCCTCCAGTTATCTATCTCTTTCTCTCTATATGATATGTCCCCGAAAGTGGATTTCCGGTGCGGGACCTGATATTATTCAGCCAGTTTATTAAAACCACATCACGCAGTATAGAGACCGATCATTAGCCATAGAGTGTAGGCCTATGTCAACGAAGGTCCCAACTTTATTGATTCAAAGCAGTGACATAGCTGTAAGAGGGCACTGGGTAGGGGGGAGAGGGGTGTCGGATGTTTACCCCCCAAACCAGAAGAAATGTGACAAAATGAGAAAAAAAAGAGAAAAGGGAAGAGGGGGAAATTAATCGTGACAAGAAGATGATTTAACACTTCTCATTCCCTAATCAACGGCCTTGTTAATTCACCCATTGAGTAAAACCATGCCCCTTAATATGTCCCTTATCCCTTAGTGATGTCAATGCCCTCTCAATGTCTGGACCACGCTTCTCAGTTGATTTAAAGAGAAGTTATGCATACATTTTGAAACTAATTTTGTAAGCTCTCTTATCTCTTAAATTCCCGTGTATACGGACACGATGGAATAATATCATGTCATAGCAATGTCTCATGTGATAGATAAGTTCTCGCTTTTAGTTGTTTTTGATGTCACATTTTTGTGTATAACTAGTAGTTCGATGTAGTCATAACCATACAGTGCAAGTAATTTGTGATTTTAAGCCTTATCGAATTACGTTGATCAAGTGATGATTTCGAACCCGGCTGCGTTGTCTCTTTCTGTATAGCAAGGTAACTTAATTAATAATTGATGTGAGAAATAACCGATTGCCATGAGCAGTCAGAATTTATTATATTTTTTCTTCTTCTTGCAATTAGTCTTTATTTTCAGGCAATATGAAATAAACTTATTGTCATGAGGGCATTTCAGCATCGCTTGTTTAGTGGCCTATCATGTGCATGGTTAAAGCCAGAGTGATGATCAGTTTACTATTGATAAACTTAACAGTCTTAATACATCTCTTGTTTTGTTAGCAGTACTATGGAAATAAATGTTAAACATGATGTTTTTGGATACTTCTTATGTATATATATTTATTGTATTCATGTAAAGAAACCCGACCAGAAAAAGAAAAAATGAATCAATAACCTACGAGTAAAACTTTATTGGATTTGCATAATAAAGGCATTTTTGTAATAAAACCACGACGTCTTACTTGTAGTGAATTAATTTATAAATAATGGGGAAGGATGTAAATATGGCTGATGTTGAATAGTAAGTGTGAAAATAGTGACTCTGCTCACAAATATGCTTTGTGACATGTGAACATTGTTAAAATAGAGAGTGAGAGAGAGAGAGAGAGAGAGAGAGAGAGAGAGAGGGAAAGAGAGAGGGAGAGAGAGAGAGAGAGAGGGAGAGAGATAGAGAGAGAGAGAGAGTGCGCGTATGTACGTGTGTGCGTGGGGGGGGGGGGTCTTTATTTTTTCTCTTCACAACTTCCTTGTTTTTGCTTTATGTGAAAACATAGTAAATGCTACGTCGTTTTTGTACAAACATTTGAATAAGTGTATAATTAGAATGATTATGTAAATACAAAATATTTCAATATCTCCTAAAGTAGATACACATGGCGTGGGTTTTCTTAAAACGGGAACACTTAAAATATTACACCCAATCTCTTCCGATTCTCCTATCAAGCTTAGATTATATTTCAAGGAACTAAGGTTGATTGAAAGTTTGATATAACATATTTTTTTAATCCGGAGACAAAAAGCATCCCACTAAAACGAAACTGTGAAAACAAAAAAACAAAAAATAAGAAGACAAAAATAGAAGAAGTTTCAATATCAAGACACACGTTGTGGGCTTCATCTGTAAGATTGTATGAATAAATCCTTTGTTCCATCTCATTCACAATCGTAATATTGTAAACTTCCGGAGCTAACTTTTCCAGATTAGATAAATTTAGGAACAGCAGTTCTATTTCCGTCCGATATGATATACATTCCATTAAGTCCCATTTGGCACCACGGTCTGGGAGAGAAAGATAGAGAGAGAGAGTGAGAGAGGGGGGATTGGGAGAGAAAAGGAAGAAAAGAGGCACACATCTAACCCCGATGGTCCCATGAAACAAGATAATTTTGTTAGGAAAAGTTTGTCTTTCGGTTTCCCCGTTGCCTACCACCGATTCACTTTCTGATACGAAATGATACAAATGTTCCAGGAAGATATCAATTACTGAAGACGAATTCCGACTTTTGGACATAAAATGATGTTGAAAGAGAGAGATAGACATGCAATACGCCCAATCAATGGCCCACTTCCGAAATTCGTCATATCTGAATAGACAGACATTTCTAGAAGAAATTGATAAGGTTTTGAAAATTAAAGCTTACCAATCATCTCAATCGATCAAATATATTTTGAAAAATAAAAGTTTTATGTTTTCTCGATCTGATGATGGTGAAGTATCTGAGATTCTTAATATTAATATTGGTTAGGCACCTCTCGAACTATGCCAGTCGAACGCAACTAATGGAAAACAATGAAGAAATCAAAAGCAACTCGAATTTCAACCAATCAGGGTTCAGAATCAGGAGCTTCGTTTCAGTTTGGGATTGATTTCATCATGGAAGTTCACGCTTTGATTAAGCTCGGACCTGTTATAGTAATTTGGAGATCAGGAAATATGATAAACACATCAGCCAAGTACTTGAGTTTTTGTTTTCTTCCTAACTTCTTCCTCCAAGTCCCACTCTCTCGCTTCGGTCGTTACTCCAACTTCAACATCTTGAAATTATCTAGAACAACATAATGCTTCCACTCTTAAGATCTTTGACGTCACCATGTTGATTTAAAACTTCCACTCTTCATTTTCCTCTCACACACGCGTGTCCGACGTCACTTAACGGGAAACCCCCAGACAATATCCCTCGTCGACTCATGATCCAGTCACTGGTCGTCTGCCGTTTCCGCGCCAAAGACGCCGAGGGTATATTAGGTCAAATTCCTTCCTGAAATTCGTCACAACCTTCTTCATCTCGACACATTTAAGATTAAAACTCGAGTCTTCTGGACATCTGAATATACTGAGCAATTGAAGGGCAGCCGAGATCTCTCCATCTTTCTGTACATGACCCAGCGCACCTTTGGAGTTTTAAGCCCCAACCTTTCAGGGCGAATTGATCAAGACCGACCGGACCGAGGAAATATTTACTTCACCAGCAACAATCTGCGATCGAGTAGCCTCATTTCCACTTTTTCAAGCAAGGTAACGACCTCTTCTCAGCTATTTGCGGTATAAATTGTACAGGTTTTCATGACTTTAGTTAGACCAAGGAGTTTTAAAGGCTTTCCGAACCCCTTGGTCAGACATAATAGTAGGCTAACAAGAGTGTTCAGTTGTGCATTGGCTTTGGCGTCGTGTGGAGCCAGATGTTACGTAAAGATATTGATTTGTGATTCCAGTAAAATAGTTGTTTCAAATTTATCCCCTAACCCTGAAATTGTTTTAAATAAGAGAACTGCTATTTAACAGCTTCAAAACCTCATCCCAATGTATTCCTCACATCAAAAGCTGTTGATCTACTATTATTGTGTGTCACTTTTAAGGATGTATGGTAAAGATGCAAGTTCTTTTTGTCTACTTTATTGCAGGCTTACATAAAAGATTTGTTCTTTTGCAGTGCATACATTTGACAAAATCACGTGTCGAATCAATTTTTGAAGATTTGAAATCCATTTATCTGAATTGTACTATAGATGAAGACATTAGTATGATCATATGCGAATTATTATTCCAACTTATGCTCTGAGTCTGATAGTTATAGTCACAGACGGAAATTCAAATGAAAGTTTGAAGGTCTGCAGAAAGAGGAATCGACTTTTTGTGAAAATACAGCGCTTTTTGTGTATTGTTAAAATGACTTGAAATGTGATACATTTTGGTTATTTTACCCACTAAGAATTCATAGATTATACGCGCTAAGTTATTCAACCTTCAAGCTACTGCAGTGTTGCAAATAGACGAGGGTATATGGCAACCTCATTCCGCTTTGGCATAGCGTAGCGTTCCCATCAAAATATCGTCTCGCTGTTTTCAAAATTCGATTGATGGTTGCTTATGCCATGCTTGCTTATATCACTTTCAATAAATCCCTGATCTCTTCATCACTCAATTTCGAGTAAGAGGATAAACAAGTATCACGCGGTGCACCAGCATGGCGTGTATTGAGAGAAACTAATATGAAATGGGCAAAGGGTTATAAGGAGGTCACCGCATCCAGGCGATAAAATAGGTCAATCAAACTTCCCTCCTCTCTAACTACTCACTCAATTTTTCACAGTTTAGATTTTTGGTTAAAAAGTGACAAATATTTGCTCATTTTGATGCCTAACGACAGGTGTTTAGCGACGGTAGTGTTCGCTGTGCTTAAGCGTGACATGCAAATAACGTGATTAGCCCAAATTCGACCATTTTTGTAACCATACATTTTTTTGTCCATTAATCAGGAATTTCATGCTCATTTTTTCATGCATAAAGCTGGACAGTGGACTTTTCTTCTAAATGTGCTCAGATACCAATCTTGCAATAATGATGTATATTAATAATGTCGTGATATTCAGATATTATACCATTTCATTATTTACCGGGACAACATTATTGAGGCATTTCTTTAAAATAAAAAAGGTGTGTGCCTCTCCAAAATAAACAGTATCAATCCTTGTTCATCAATGAAATTATATGGCCGACATTTTGAGAAAGGACAAGAAGGAAGAGATGATTTGGAAAGTATGCAACTTTTGCTTTATACAAATGAGATAAACATGTATTAGTCTGAGGTAATAGCGTTTCCAGATAATACTGGAAGTAAAACCCAATCGCTTTGAAATTGAAGGTCAGAGCGACGTTCAATGTTTGATGAATTATATAGATTTTTCTTTATTTCAAATTTATTTCCCCAGTCCGAAATTTAATTATTTTGGGTACATGTGGGAATCGGACTTCGATATTTTGTTGGATCATTTAAATGTAAATGCAAGTAGTTCAATTTCGGGGGGCATTGTTATGACCCCCTAAAGGTCATCGTTCTGTGGATTAATTCATTTGACCTCGACGTCGCATGTGTGTTCTTGTTATTCAAAGAGCTGGGAGAATCAGGATTCAGACGCAACGCGTCCTCAAATATCAGTGGCCAAGTGGCGTAGTGTCGGGGTTCCGGGGCACATCCCCCAATCAAATCAAATGGTAAATAGGGGGCAAAAAAGAAGGGTAAAGAAGAGAGAGAGAGAGTACAAAAATGGAATGGACGAACGGGAACGTGAACAGGTAAGCTACGACCCCCTTAATTAACAGCTTTTTTAATTTGCGTGTCACAACTGAACAACTGAAAAGTAGTAAACACCCCATGTCGTTACCCCTTTAATGTTTGTATCCCACCCTATGCCACCGCTCAGGATGGTAACAGAGAAGCTTTCTCGCATAATTATTGACACCCGGTTTTTCTATCATCTTCGATACGAATAGGCCAAAGATGCGAGCATTTTCGTAGCCGCGTGGCGCTTTTCGGCTAGTAATACAATCAGCGCATTATAGTACTACAAACACGTATTTGGGGGTTTGCTGCAACGTATAAATCCATTCCGTTTCTTCCTCTCTATCTATCCGTATTTAGTCATCTTTTGCAAGGCAACATCTACCCGTCAACATGAACCACCACCACGCCGTCAACGTTCTCATCAACATGCTTCTTGCTACGACGCTGTTGCTGTTCAGCCTATCCTTGACGCAGGCATGCCGTTCGCAGTCAAATGTGATCAAACAGGTCGAGCCGACGTACGACGACAAGAACAACGAGGTGACAATAAAGCGACACTCTAGCAGGCAAACAAGCATACGGTAAGCCCCTTCTTCGTCATTTTTTGCTGTACATAATTATGTATCATTTATCCAACATTTTTTGCCGCAAAGGTAATAAGGGAATTTTTGTAAATCATGGTTAGGCAGGTGTTAGGCATCAATGCATGACATCTGAATATACCAATCGCAATCTAAAGAAGACAGAAAAAGAGGAACCTCCTTCGGGGAAGAGAAGAAAAAGAATATGAGAGAGAAAAAAAAGAAAATGGAAGAGGAGAAGGAAAGGAGAAAGAGAGATCGAAGGAGGAGGGGTATGAGAAGAAAAATATAGAAAAAGGCGGGGGAGGAGGAGAAGAAGAGAAAGAAAGAAATGAGAGGAAGATGAGGGAGAAACTGAAGACCGGAGCAGAATGAGAAGAAAATGATGATGTTGGGGAAGAAGAAGTAGTAGAAGAAGTATACAAGAAAAAGTAATATGAGAATAATAAAAAGAACAAGAAGAAGACGAGAAAGAAGAAGGAGAAAATCATGCAGATGATTACGATGGAAAACGCGTCAAAATCCCTGGTGTAGTACTGCGTCATTGACATGTTCCCCCCCCCCCTTCGACGCGTCGTATGAGAGTGACATTGACATTAATGACAACAAAATCAATGCAAAATAAACTAGTGCTTCGTGTTCAATGAGTATTAATTTTGTCTCACGATTGCTTACCGACAAGAATACTTGTATATCAATTCATTTATTCATTTATATGTTGTATCTGCCAATCACTTTGTCAATAGATATCAATCAGATAATGAATTCCACTACATTTCCTAAAGCTCATTGTAGCATCATACGGAATAGGGTAATGAAATGGGGGAATGAGGACATTTTTTCATTCTATTGGGGCAGCCATCACCTAATAGTGTTATAAATTTATCATACCAAGGTCTGCATTCACCTCCGTCATTCTAATAAAGAACGACACTGTTTGACTTAAGTTGAGTGGATGAATGACTGCAAACAAAACAGTTCACATTACGAAATCAGTTTCGGTATAATTCGGTCCCTCGATTTTTTTTTAAACTTTGGTCCATTGTAGACCACAGGGTCAAGTTTAAGGTTACTTTGAATATCCTGAGAAAGAAAAGGGAGATAAGCATGTATCAACTAAATATGAAGCCTCCAGGTTTCTGTAATGCCCAACTGTATAATCGGAAAGCATTTCAATGCGTCGCAATTGATGTAATTTATATTTACCTCAGTTCTTCAAATTACATTTGCTCTCCGCAGTAGCATAGCTTGGGTGTGAACATTGTACGGGAATATGAGGATAGGGTTAATAGGAAGATCGTTCTCCATTTTTTCATTTTCTTTCTCACTCTTTTCCATTTATTCAGTTGACATACAACTAACAAGCTTATCCCTTTTCTCCATGGTAGTGGTAGGGGGGGGGGCTGCACGATGATAGGAGTTACACCACAGGCTCTCCATATACAATGGCATACCTGGCCCAGTGAGTAAGAAAATTAGCGCCGCGCTGATAAAAAGGGCAATCCGAAATGAGACGCTAAAGTTTTAACCCCGGGTTTTGATGCAGGGCGACATAATTCCCTTTTCATATTCTTGAGTAATAGTAATTGTAGTAATTCTCCGGATTCTGCCCAAAGTAGAAAAAAGCCTGGAAAGAGAATAGTCGCGCACTCTTAGGGTTAGGGTTTAGGGTTAGGGTTAGGATATACCAGGATCAGGGTTAGGGATTTAGGGTTAGGATAAGGGTTAGGGTTAGGGTGGCCATGAAGGTGAGGAATAGTGCGGAACTATTCTCTTTCCAGGCTTTTTTCTACTTTGGGCAGAATCTGGAGAATTACAGTAATTATTATTTGCATGATTTTTTTTCATACCATCTTTCAGATTCCGCCGTGGTGTAGCCGTGGATCAGGAAATCGGAGAGGAGGACGGGCTCACAACACCGTCATGGATCTCGAACACCGAAGTCTTCGCGGAACTCGATTTGAACCTTGACGACGAGGTGTCTGTCATTGAATGGTCGCTAGAGGGCGGTTTAGTCGGTGACTACTGGGCATTGTTGACTAGACACGACAATAATGGTGAGTGCTTTTGGAGCCTGGAAATATTGAATTTAAAAGTAGAATAGGTGATAATCCTTATTTGTCTTATTACTTGTTATCATAGTACATTAACATTTCGAAGGATATGGAAATTACTAAGAGGATGGTCCTGACGGTCAAATAAGATTAATACATTACCGTTCTAATGATATATGAACATTGTATGGCTACTCATATTACATACAAAATCCCTCCACTCAATACAAACTTTGTCTGTGCCGATTGTGATCTTCATTTATTTAGTCTGATATTTTAAGTTATTTGGGTTATACAAATTTGTTTATATTTTTAGGTATTATCCACATTATTATTAT
>BEXV01002890.1:5893-16417 GCA_003118195.1 Hemicentrotus pulcherrimus | reverse complement strand
ATATTTTGTATTACCTAGGGTAGCCTCATCAGCAATAATGCTGTTCTCCCTAAGGGCCCTGCAATTTTAAATAACCTAAGTAATAGCATGCAGGAACCCACCTTACACAACTGGAAAGTAACAAATGTGGATCGATGTCTTGCCAGACGACGCCCGGATGTAAAACGCATTTAATGTATATTAAATTATTGATAAGGGCACTACTAAAGTTTAATAATGCTTAACGATGATTTTACATGATAATAGTGCTACGGCATTGTTACTTATGTATCATAAAGTGGTCGGCTTGAATTCTAGATGATGACATATATGTTGTCGAATGGACAGGTATGAAAAGGAGGTTTCGAAATAAGAAACGTTAACTAGGCCTATTTATTATAAGTATAATATAATAAGGGTATTTCTGGAATTTGTTCTATTTTGTGCTGAAATCCCAAATGCAGGATTTGGGGGATGGGGCAGCACCAGCGCCCCCCTGGAATCGCAACTGTAGGAAAAAAAATGGAGTTTTTTTTTAATCATTGATATAATACCATCAGGGGTATCTAGTTGATGGTGCATATACACGTCAAGTATACAAATAATGATTTGATATACTGTAAAAATATATGCTGCACTGCAGTGATGTACGTTCATTATGTATTTACTGGAGACAAGATGAACGCAATTTGAGTGGATTCGCATGAAATGTTCACAAATAAAGTTCCTTCAACAAATACAACATAGTAATAGGGAATCGTTGGAGATAAAACGTCAATTTAGATGCGTTTGTTTTCTCTTTTTCTTAGCTCATTTCACTCCTAACTACTTCACGGTGACAGTAAGTCTCGATGAAGAGATTAGCCTAGTAATGACTCCCGGATCATCTAGTGGAACTGGTTCACTAAAATGGATATTAAATCACGAAGATGGTAGACAAACAGAAATGTCCTCTAGTGTTCCTGGAGAGCTCTACATCAGCAGGGCTAGGAAAGCGGACCATGCTGGGATTCACCATTACTATTATTCTGACGATCCGGATAAAGGAGGGCTAATGAAGCTTATTGTTAGAGGTAATCATTTCACTTTTTGCCTATCTTCAAATGATCCAAGGATAATCAGAAAATGTTTCACTTGCCAATTCTTTCAAAATAACAATGTACCACAACTCGGATATATAGGAACATGGCTTTATTTGAATGGCAATTATTTTGACTTATTTTGTTTTCCGCCATTTAAATTTACCAAATCCTATTTTATCAAAAGAGCTGTCTTGACAAAACTTATTTTATTATTTGCACGGATGTGCTCAATCAAATTCTATCATCAATTATATATATATATATATACATGTATATATATATATCATGTTTTTTTCATTCAAATATATTTGATTTGTAGTAGATTTCATGTTTTCAATCGATGTATTTTTTACAAATGTTAACAAAAAAGATGGAATCTGACTAAATTGAATTGAATTTAACTGAATTGAAACGAGCTTCCGATGTAAATCTGAATGGAATCCGACTATTCTTGCTTTATGTTGATACAAGTTGATGGCTTGCTTCTCTAAAATTTTATATGAAAATGGTCTTTAATATTCTCGTTATGATTTTCATGCTCATTTTATAAGAGGGTAGAGAATGAAAGATTGCGATAGTTATGACTTTTACTTTGTTTTTGTTTTCTCTCGTTTGTTTAGGTTTTTTACAACTATTTTTTCTGACCATATTTACGATATCCCTACAACTGATATGTTAATTTCTTAAACAAATATTCTATATTCTTGATCGGACAATCACTCACTTTCGGGATGCAGGCATAATATTTACACTTCTTTTTGTTTAATGGTTACAGCTTGTCTTGATAACCTCTGGGGACCTGGTTGTCAGTACACATGTCCTGCTTGCTACAATGGAGGAGTGTGTGATGATGTGAGTGGACGCTGTGTGTGTCCACCTGGTTTCAGTGGCGACCACTGCCAAATTGGTAAGTGATGAAGAGAATGGCGCAATTCTTGTTATTATTTACTCTCTGATAAAATAATAACAAGAAGAAAAACATTTATATTCAAGATAATAATGTAAATAATAATAATTAGAATAAATGGTGATGACAGCACTAATGATAATGGTTATAATAATGATACTTATAACAATGATAATACTTATTATAATAAAGATGATAATTATGATAGTAGTAATAAAGATAATAAAAATAATGATAATAATGAGAAGAAGAAGAATAAGATAAAGAAGAAGAAGAAGATAAAGGAAAAGAGAAAGAAGCTGATACTACCGCTACTACTACCACTACTACTAATACTGCTGCTCTTACTACTCATAACACTACTACTGCTGCTTCTACTACTACTACAACTACTACTACTACTGCTGCTGCTTCTACTACTACTATTAAACTACTACTAGTACTACCACTACTACTACTGCTAATACTGCTAACTAATTCTACTACTACTTGTATTGCTACTTCTGATTCTTTTACATAGCGCCACAGCAGTCAGCACTTACTGATCCAAGCACTTTGCAGTGTATGATAACTACGGCAATTGGCTTTCAAAATGCACTTTAATTCAAATCATGTATTAATATGCATGTATGATATACAAATCGTTGATTGCAAACGTTTTCAGTCCACAATCAAGTAAATTAACTTGTCTCTTGTCACTAGAAATAGCTCACAAACTACAAATGAGATAAATCTAGTTGTGGGCTACGTTTTAAATACATGGAATTAATAACTCTACTCTCTCTTTCTTTCCATATCTCTGTGGTTCTATGTCCCTCTCTGTCGTTGTCTCTGTCTCTCTGTTCCTCCGTTTTTCCATTTCTCTCACTTTCTTCGGAATTGTAATAATACGACAAGTGATGTCTGTAAAAGTACAACAAATAAGGAAAACCTGTGAATGCTCCTCTCTATTCAAAATTGTATACAGCATGTGAAGCCGGTAAGTTTGGACAGGGATGTTCGGGATCTTGCACTACCCTTGAGACTGGTCGGACTGACTGCAGTGGAGCTGTGTTCTGTCTCTCGGATCCGTATGGATGTTCGTGTGCTGCAGGATGGACTGGGTTACAATGTGACCAAGGTAAGAGAGAACCAGATGACATGACGGTTACCATTGCGATGTTAGCTTGGCATAAAGTAATCTAGGAACGATTGCCTCATTTGGTATGATTTCACTTTTGTTTGAAAGTCATACATGTAAAGTCCCTTAAACATAGTTAGATAGGTCAAAAATGATGATACATTCTCGTAATGCGTTTGCTTAATATTAGGGTGATCACACTGCCTGTGCACACAGTCTGCCCCGCGAACACATACACACACACACACACCACATCAGTCAGGTGGTAGAAATAGCAATTTTTGTAAATTTATTTAAACAAAACTAAACAATATTTTACAAAAAATATTTCACATATATTTCAAGCATACCTTTAACTACAATTCTGTGTATAGTTTCATTGGAATTGGCATGTGGGAAATATGTTAAATCATTTAAATATAATATCGTCTTTTCAGCCATGTGTGACATGGCCCGCTGATCGCCCATTGACTTGCACTGTTATTCTGCCTGGTGAAAATGCACCTCAATGTATAAAACTCCCATACAAAAAAACAATATTCTTATGTGTTTCACTCATTGAATCAATTTGTTGTTTACACTCAAGGTAGCCGCAAATGTACTGGGGTCACCAAACTTTTTGTTGCTCTGAAATTCAGTCCATGTGGAATGATATGGCCTCTTGAATGGTTTCTCGAAAAATCGTCATAAATCCTCTAATCTGACATCTTTTAAAAAGACAAATATACTGTAATGTAGCTGAAAGTTTGCAAATTTTTATCATATGATCGGTTTTTCTGAATAATTTGTGAAACATGAGAAAAAAGCTGTTACGGTGATCCAAGTGATTTCCATCGCCATATTTTATTTTATTTGCATTGCAAAAATATTTGGAATTTAATGTTAATATTTGTTGAAATATGATCCATAAATATATGATTTAAAAAACGCCAACACAATGAATAGTTTGACTTACCTGTATATATATATATATATATATATAATTAGCTGAAATGACCTAATTTGCATATTTGATGAATATTCATGATTTTTTTTTTTCTCTGATAAACACAGGTTTCACTGACGCATCATGTTTGGTTTTTATTTGATTATATAATTTATGCGCATATCAATTTGGCGGACTTAGTTATTTTCACTACTTTTTCATATCTGCAGATTCGCAAAAATGGCAAAAATGAATTATTTTGTTGGCTTCTGTTTTCAAAACGGTAATAGATATATGAACTTTCTTTTTTGTATTTTTTACCACAAAGATGATATTTTAGTGTCTGATAATTTGATTTATTATTTGTGACCAAGAAAGTGATGAATTAAATTGTCAACTTTTTCGAATTTTGCTATTTATGCCAATTTGACCATTTCTGGCAGGTTTTCCGGTAATTTTGCGATTTCAAAAAAATGGTATAAAATTACAACTTGCGCATTGACCGATTTCAATTCTTTTGTTGTTGTTGTTGTTGTTGAAGTTTTTATTAAGCTTGATCATTTGCAATCATCAAATAACATGTGTTTGTTGTACTTATTTTTGGTGTGCTTACACATTATTATGATGAAAATGATTTCAACAACAACAACAACAATAATAACTATACTGACTACAATTGTTTGCTTTTTAAAAACGACGAGTTTCATGTGACAATTTTCAATGTATTACCACTGATTGGTGCTAATTATTGTTTCATTGGTAAACAGTATTTACCCTGTTCAAACACGGTTATAGAAAAATGATAGAAAAATGATATAGGGGTGAAGTGGCATTTGGGGCTTTGGCAGTTCTATTGTTAGGGGTAAGGCGGCCTTTCATTATAATTTATAATTCTAAAAGAACAATTTTCAATATTCATTTCAATCTATTTCTGTAAATCGTATTTATTTATGTGTTCATGTATTTTAGTTTTATTTTTATATTTTTTATTATGAATATTATTATTATCATTTTTTGGGGAAGGGGGTGGGGATGGGGATTGAATAATTCTTCTATGGGGTAGTGTGTCCCCATGTCCCCCCTCCCTCCTTCAATCGCTACTGATCCTCTTTTCTTCTTGCTGGTTATCTCTTTTATCTTCACAAAGCATGCCCTGATGGTTCGTACGGCGCAGGATGCAATGAAACATGTCACTGCGACTCTACAGGATCATGTGATTCTGTTACGGGGGCCTGTACTAATGGTTGCGAAGATGGCTGGATTGGAGATCAATGCCAAGGTAAAGGAGCATAAATAAGGTGCTCAAATTGGAATTGTGACCGTGCCTAAGTTGTACTGATGAAGGCTTTTGATAAATTGCATAAATTAATGAAATGTTATGGGGTAACCTAAATGGCAGACGAGCCGAAGTTAGGGTCCTCAAGGTTTCACATTTTTCGTAAACTTTCTACAGTTTACAAAACAACAACGAGAACAACAAAAAACAAAAAGGGAACTCGCCGACTTTAAAAGGTGGCTATGGAGGTATATCATTTCTACCTATATAGCAATTCAACAAGCTTTACATGTATAGCATGACCTATATGGATATTTTGTGGAAATCAATCAATTTCATCATAATAAATTATTTTTTAAAGATTTTTTTAGGGTTTGGGTGTAGAGGCGTGTTGACAAAAAAATACTACAAGCAATTCTAATTACAAGAGAATACATGTTTTAGTATGCAGTCTTTTTATGTTATTTTTCTTCTTATCAGAGCACTTGAAATGACTTTCGTTCATGAACGAACTCGTGCTAAATCTAATATGATAATGTAGGAACGGTCAACCAAATATTGATATTGTGTCTTTCTTTTTGGTCGTTAAATATGGGGTAAAACCATGCAGCAACATACTTTTTAATATTTGCCTGTACATCCATCGCAGTTTAAGACGTTTCTATTACGCAAAATATGTTATAGATTATATGGGAACACTTCTTTGACTTATTGAGTTGGAATATCAATAAATTGTATCATTGTGTACTTGAAAAATATTGTTATCTGGAGGACTACTTCGAGAATCCCCTCCTTTATTTTTATTTATTTATTTATTTTTTTTTTTTTTACTGCAGTGACTGTTTTGGACATGACATCTATGGTAAGACAAGGAGGTGTCCATGATGCCGCGAGCGTCACTAATTTCCTCGGTATATTCATGATTGGGGATAGTACTGTAACCGGAGATCTTTCCTTGACGTATTACATCGGACGAGAAGTGGACACGGGACCTGGAGAAACTGGTCACGGAGCTTATTTAAAGGTTGATGGCTTAGTGGTGACACAAGAATGGGAAGAGACAGGGCTGCCTCCAGATACACAGTTTAGTAGATCTCCACAAGACACGCAGATCTCGTTAAGAGCTGGAATTGATAAAACGGAGGGCGGAGCTGCACGTGTAGGTGCATACCGAATGTCCGTCGATTACAAAGGATGGACGGAGCGTAATGTCATGCTGAACGAGTTTCGTGGTGGTATGGTCGTTTGATACATCTATCACGCATTAGTCTTATACTTAATTATTGCCACTATTCCAAAGAAAAGTGATAATCATAAACAAGTTCGTTCTTTGTGGATTGCTACACAATTAACAAGTAATTGATGTTTTAGATATATTTCATAAATTTCAAAGAAGGGCTCAATTAGATAAGTCTAATTTGTACTTTTATAATCATGATTATAATCATGCAATAAGACGAATCTTGTATTGTTGCGCTTATTCCAACACGAACGCAACTACTTTCGAAAAAAAATCATCCTCAGGCAATTTCAAAGCCTCGTGCGTCACCTATTCTAATTGGTGAACATGACAATGACGTGTTACGTACTTGTTCGATCATGATTCTATGGGATGTACAATAGGGTGTTGAAATTGCCCTTGAGCTTATTTTACGAAAATAGTTGCGATCGTGTTTTTCATGCTAAAAGAGTTTCAGTCAAAATGGATCAGTTCCACGATTAAGATGAGCCTATACAAGAAACGACAGTGACCAAATATGTACAGAAGTATTGAAACGTTCCTATTACAGTTTTTATGTACAAAACGTTCGTGTACATTAAACGCATGCAACCTATGGCATTCTCCTTCTTTATCGTCAGATTCTAATTCAGAGGTTTGGCCTGACAAATTATCAATTACGGTAGGGATTGGTGAGACCGTCAATCTCGTTGTGTTAACGCAACAGTCTGTAGTCACTTCATCTTTGAGATGGCGACTCAACGGAGGAAGTAATATCACCCATTGGAATGGACTGACATCAGTTACCATCTATGACGTCAGGAAATCAGATGAAGGAATCTACGAGTGCCACGTCGAGGGTAACAGAGAGGCAGGAACACATGCTATTCTTAAGCTAATCGTAAGAAGTAAGTAAACGAAGATTGGTACCGTCATATTTCAAAACCTCTACAATTTGTAACCATTCTGCCAACTTACCGCACGAGTTACATGTAGTGTTTACGAAGTTTCATAAAAAGGTTTCATAAAAAAAAATCCGAAGGTTCATAATTCCAAAAATGAACACTGAAGGCCAATCATATTTTTCGAATGACCAACCCTTTGGAATAACAAACCCTATCCCTTTTTTGTTTTTGGTATAAACCTATTCCAATTTCGGAATAACGAACACTATCTCAGTTTCAGATTTATGAACCATCGGATAAACGAACCTTCCGAATAACGAAACAAATGATTGGAATAATGAACCCCTGGAATGGAAAATTTGTGTTTAGAAATTACCAATCCTCAGAATTACATACCTTCGGAAAGTGCCTCTTATATCAGCACACGCAAACGATTCATCAAAGTATCATTTTTCTCGAATAATGGCGTAAAGTTAAATATGTTATAATGGAAAAGATTAATCTTTGTCAAATGTCTATAATGAAATATAAATTGTAAAAAAATCATTTTACCGATTTTGCGTTATATCAAGGCCATACTTGCAGATGAGGACATCAGCTAGTTCTAGCTGCCCCTGTCATTCTCGATCTTGAGCTCGCATCAGGATAGAATATATCCGTCATCATATAGCCACCGTTCACACGAGGCCTAGGCTGCAGTGTATTGCTTAGCCCTCACGCGGGTACCAGATGATTCAATATCATGAATTTTCTTCCTACATTTTGTTTTTAGGTTGCCCATCTTCCAAGTACGGTCTGGATTGCTCACAGAACTGTCCCGTGTGTTACGCTGGTGGGGTATGTCATGACGTCACGGGAGAATGTGTATGCCGATCAGGATTCCAAGGAGATAACTGTGAAACAGGTAAGTATTATTTGATAACTTCTTTTTTTTTACTCAGTCAATATTCTTCAAGTACAATTAAGTGTCAAAGAATTACGTCGTAATAATTCCGAAATAATCGTATTGCGAAATCGAATTGGAAAGTGTTACGTTGAGATTGAACAAAATAAAAAACGTCATTAAAGACTCGTTTAGAAGTGTAAAATTACATGGATGAATTATATATCCACGGAAAGCTCATAAACCATAGATTACAATGATTAAAATACTATACTTCAGTATCTCAGAAAAGTAACAGCTCTCTGACAACTTGAAACCTGAAGCTTTAAAGGTAATGACCAGTATTGGAAACGCCCCAATTTCAAAAAATGAAATGGAAGCTCTCATTACTAATCATGCGAAAGAATATGTTTTGACTTATACATAATGATAAAAAAATTGCCGGGAAACCCCCTACTAATTCATATATTTGGTAAATTGGTTTCTCTCATGGTCTGTGAGAGATACAGGGTAGTCCCATATACATCTTTCTGTGTATAGTGCTTGTAACTTTACGAAGAATGGGCCAAATTTCTTATCATGTTGATGATTCCAGAACCTTGCAGATGCTAGATGCTAGATGATCAACCTTTTCTGATCGATTCCACAACGTTTCTTTCACAATGCAATCGCATGACCATAAGTGGTCTTTACCTTTAAAAATCGAATGTTGTCGACCTAGAAACATAGCGATCGACTTGATGACATCATCTTATGTGAAGTATGGGTATTTGCAGTGAATTTGTACAATTCAGCAAGGCATATCACCTCAGATGTGTAGGAGAGCCGATCAGGTTCACCGTTCCCATGTTATGTCGTCACCGTTACTCTTGCAAAGACCACTGTTGACCCGTAATTTTAAGGGATGCGGAAAATGCGGTTTGACTTTGCTTTTGTGCATTAATGTAAGGTAAATTATTTGTTATTCTTCTATACTTGTATTTTCAATTGATAGAAGTTGTCTATTTATCGAATATGGCCATTACCACTAGAAGTACTACCGCAAAATCGCTTCTAGCGCCGTCTCAGGTCAGCTGTAGGTCTATCTGCGAAGTGAGAATTAGGTTATGCACCATTGGCAAGTTTACTTTGAGATGGCGCTGTAGAATAAACAATACCAGTGTCCTATAAAGGGACACTAAACAATACGCTAGGGCTGTAACTTTATCAGTGCAGTATCGCTCTAAGTGTATCAATCATTCTTTGTTTTTCTTCTTTGTTTTCATGGTCATGCAAACGCTATTTCAATCACCAGCCTGCGGATTCAATAGCTGGGGGAAATCATGTACTGTGTCTTGCACTAGTAAAGCTGCCGGCTGTCAAAACCGCTTATTTTCACCGCCAAACCCTGTCGGGATGGCTTGTATCAACGGATATGGAGGAAACAGGTGTCAAACAGGTTTGTTACAGATGATAAAAGGAGGAAGTTTTGGTTAATTATGGCACTAAATTAGAAATGGACAGGATTGAAAGTTTTTTTGTGGGTGAAAATTTTAGATAAAAAGTAATACAAAAACATGTGTTCAGACTATAAGAGTAGAGTTCCCGAAGAAAAAATGTTTTCTTTCTTCCTGCAAATAGCACTGCTCTTAAAATCATTAAAAATAAAGAGCGTAGGACGCTCTTTCCCCCTATGTACATGATTCTTACATTTTCATGATTTTGATTTGATATGTAATTTGCAAAATAGTCTAATGGAATTAAAATTAATATAAATTAACGGCTTTCTGGCAACATTTTCCTTTAATTGGCAGGGTACAGACAGACATGTTTATTATTTATTGATAATGCATCATTTGTATGACGGTTTCTTGGAATTTCCCTTTTTATTTCTGTTGTTAACATAAAAACGGCATTAGATATTGCTTTGGCCTTCTCAACAAAATTCAGTATAGTTGCAATCCAACATAGATTTATAGAAAATGCCATAATCATAATGTTCCAAGAGAAATCAAAATATAATTTAATTTGATGTTCCATCTAACCGAGAATGGAGTCATATTTTGCTTTTCCAGAGCACAACAGTTTATATTTTGTATATACATGTACCTATTACCTATGGAATGCTGGTGAAGATGAGTGTGGCTGTTAAATTTATGAAAATGTCAATTACTAATCATTGACACAATCATTCAATGTTTCCCGAAAGCTTGCAACGGTGATCATTTTGGTGCTAGTTGTGAACTGGA
>BEXV01002889.1:13768-28660 GCA_003118195.1 Hemicentrotus pulcherrimus | reverse complement strand
TTTTGGGGGGGGGAGGAGGGGTCAGGCCTACATTGTACAAGAGGAAGCAATGCAACCCAGATATGAGATGTGTAACAGGAAAAATGTTGAAAGATAAAGCACAATGAATTCTTAAACCATAGAGACAAACAAAACATGCCTGTGCAGTCATACACCAAACCACAGTTTTCTTTGGTGAAGTGATAAGAATTTCATCAAATTATTTTTTTGTCAAACCCACACACATAAACAAGGCTATGTGTGTAAAATGGGTGGTTTAAAAAAAAGCACCATGTAAAACATATGCTGCAGCCTTTGAGTGAAGTGCATGTCTGTGTATTGTTGTCAAAGTTCATTGTTAATACTGGCTCAAACCGGTTGCATAGAATCGATCTTATCTTTTCATTTCTTGCCACATGCTATTTATGATAATAATTTGTTTCATGCTTCAGTAGAAAAATTCAAAAGACCTTTGAAGCCACATAGAGAAATGAATGCATGAGTGGGGGAAGAAAATCCCCACCGCTAACAACAAATGATTAAAGGGGGTGAAGTGCATAGGTATACTAAGGGGTCATAAAACTGGGCTTTTGAGGCTCATAATGAAATCAAGCAAATCATTTTCATAATGACAACCCAGAGAATGATCTAGCCCACAGCTATCTGCACAAACAAATAAAAAGTGATCATAGAAGTAACTGTTCACATGGGTGAGCAAATTAAGTCCCCTATGCTAAATTTAGTCATGTTATGACATGTTGGGTTGCAGTGGTAGAAATGTCGCATGTGGGGGAGAGCAAAGAAATAGTTGTTTGCTTTTATTCTTGTTTAAACAGAACTGAAAATGAAATTGAAAGCAAATATTGTCTCAGTTCATTTTATACAGAGGTCACGCCTATCTGTTTCCAAACAGACAAGATAAAGGCTGATGAGAGTGGCATTGTGGTCTCAGTTTATAAGTGTAGAATCAAAGTAGAAGGGCCAAAATAGAAAAATTGTCTGATAATTCCTTTTCAAGTCCCGTTCCTGGAGAGCAGTAGGCATGTTTACTACATAAATATTACATCCATATCTACCACAAGAACTGTCACAATAAAAAGAATACATGTATTGTGTCAGTATGACAATCAATTAACATATAATATTTAGGGGTTTGCCCGCCAAGCTCCCTTATGAATGTCTATTCTGTACATGGGGTATACCAGGTAGATGATTAATATATGTTGGAATTAGTTGTTCATAAAATTTGCATGTCTGGTTGAGACACGTAGATAACCATGGATACTGTCTCTTGGCTCTAGTACGTGTGTGTTTCTCATTTAAAATGTCTCCCACATTTTCCATGGGGGAAAGAACGCTTGCATGTAATGTATAAAGTTGCTATGCACATTACACATACACACACTCACACACTCACTCACTCGACAGTTTCTACATGCACAAAAGATGGACTTTGGATGCATGGCTTGGCATGATGCCCTTTCAAAAGGTAATTTATTTTCCATGCTCCCATAATGTTACATGATACAATAGTCTTCATTTGCAGTACCTTAGAACTTGAATAGTTTCTCCCATTTTTATGCCTCCGNTTTTTTTTTAGCCTTTGGGCAGTTTTTTTTCTTTCTAGATAGCAAATGTCCTCGGTAAATTTTAGGTGCAGAGGTACTTATCAGATATACCCAGATTAACAGGCAATTAAACAAAAAATTGCAGATCTATCACATTTTGGTTTGTTAAAGTTCACTCATAATTATGCCACAAATAGGATTTACTTAGTGATGCAGTGCACTAGGTCTAGCTGTCTCCCTACTCCATTTCTCTGCTCTTTCTCTCTTTCTATCTTTCATTTCTGAATTCTGATTGTTTGACATTCAGTTTAATAGAAGGGGGTACCTGGAGACTCCAAGTGCCTACATGCTTACAGTACTTGTAGATGCACTTTGCACTTTCATATGATATTAACTCCCTCAGAGGTTTCATTGAAACAGTATAGATGAATAAATGAATAAAAGTAAACAAAATTGTATTGATCAAGCTCTGGAAATAGATTGAAGAATGAAAAGACTGATTGAAGAGTGAAGTTCTTCTGGAATGGATGCAATTTTGAAACTATCCAGGATGCTGTTTTATGAAAGATAGCTGTCAACTTGGATCAGGAACCAAAATATGCTCTGTACGGAGAACAATTTCCGGATGTAAAAATTAAGATTTAAACCCTTGTTACCATCTAACCCGTTTCACAAGCCTTTTCTCAATGATAAATGACAAAAAAATCCATGAAAAATCTACTAACAACCAATCCGAAGCAAGAATTTCACTAGCTTACAAAAACAACAAAAACTGTAATTTGTCACTGATGAAAATTTTTGTGAAATGGGGCCCAGCTTTGGGATCACTCAAGTGGAACTAATAAATATTGCAAACACAAAATAAATATGTGTCACATCATACAGCTACCCTTGAGAAAGGAAATCAGTGATGTAGATATATTTGGGGTGAGTGGAATGACAATTTGAATTCTTTCCGCCACTAACAACAGATTATAACAGTGTTCTTGTCCATGTCATGAAAGGAGGCCAATTCTGGACCTAGAAATGTAGTGAAGAACCTTTTCAATTAAATCTGTAGCCTCTGTTTTCCCACTGAATGCCATCAGATCACCTTTGCACAAACAAGCTATTAGAGTAATTACAAAGTTATCAAAAATGAGTGAATCGATAGTAAGGAAGGCAGAATTCACACTCAACAGAAGAGCAATAATGACTGAACATTGACTTGCCAGCAATACGTTGACCAGATCTACATGTAACAATTCAATCTGAATCAGGAGAAAATGACTACGGTACTGACATTAACCATATCTTTTTACAAAAATGAAAGAAAAAGTGAAAGTGTTACATACATGAAATAATCAGTCAGGACTTTCTACATACATTGTATGTCGTCTTTTCAAATATTAAATTGTGAGTATTGGTATCTGGTAAACCTTTTTGTGAAGGATCTTGTGAAAGAGTTACACATTTTCTCCAACTTTTTAGGGACCTACCATCACTTGACAAAGTGTTGTGTCCATCTTGCAACTGTCTGCTCAAGCTAGATGAGGTATGTACATGTGATGTAAACAAACAATAAGTACCGTTATTAAGAAAATAAGATTAAAACTATCACTAAATAAACAAAGAGTCAACCAAATCTATTTATTCAAATAAAAGAATTTTCATGCTGTACCAGTCATAAAATGACATGGGTGCTCAAAGAGAATAAAGAGATGGAAAAATTCAAAAGAGTTTTACTTTATTTCTCAGTTAATGACACTTCTAGCAAGTTCTAGGTCCAAAAGATGAATTTAGGGCTAAAAGAAAAGTTTGCACATGTATAGTGGTATCAAAGACAAGTCCATTTCCTGTATGGAGATTATTTATGCTATTCATCCTAATGCTACACAGAGTAGGACATTGAAAGTCACAGGTCTACACTTTCAAGAAGTTTAAAAACAATTTTGATATAATTGTGATCTTCCTTTTCCAACAGCCATAATCCTTTTTCCAATAACTATTTACAATAGAAACACTTTTTTAAACAGAAGTAATTGATTGTCATTTACAATTTTAAAAAAAAATAACAAGGAAATTGAATGATGTCGGCTGTATTGCCATGAAAAAGTGAGACTTTCAAATGCACGGGTGTTTTCTTTTCTACTGTGCAATTTAAGCTACAGAAATATCTTATTATTATTATTCATTAATGTAAGATGTTCATTATTCAAGATTTTTACCAACAGATGAATGCTACATTCAATATTTCTTTCTTTCATCTGATCTTTATTAATCTTTTTTTTTCTTCTTCTTCAGTTGAAGCCTGACCAGTCAGCTCAACGAAAGCTTCAAAAGATTAAGTCATGCAAATGTAAAAACTGTAGCTGGAAAGGATCCTACACTGAATACATTCAGGTGAGCTAGTAATTATATCAACATAGATCATGATATTATTAATATTAATAAAAATGATAATAATGATAATGATAATGATAATAATGATGATGATGATTAAAGCGATGATGGTAATAATAACGATAGTAATGATAATACTAGTGGTGGATTTTGTGAAGTCTTTTTATGTTATTTGCTTCTCATACATGTAAGACCTGTCGGTCTTAAACCCAGAGAAAATCGGCAGATGATGCGATTTCCCAATAGAAATAATGTAAGTCAATCTTTTAAAGATCCATAGCTATGTTCACACATGACCGCCGCATTTGCGAGACCTCATAGTTTTAAAAAACGTCCTACTTACAAAGACAGGGTTCATACTGGACCAAATCATCAAGTGGGGCAAGCAGTCATTGTAACAACAAGTTGGTGAAACGTCAGAGTAAGACAACACTTAATTACTTTAAGGGAACTTCAATTTTAGAAACTGTGAATGCATCCCCATGGTCTTTAATCACAAGTTGAAGTTTAAAACCCCAAGCTATCCTTAAATTTTATCGACTCTCATAGTTTCATCTACTATGAACCTATCATGTCATTACGTCTCAGTGATCAATCTGTTCCAGCTTCCTGCCATTTTCTGTTGAGTACATGTAGGTACCAAAGGTCATATGACTTATTCCATGATGCGATTGGATAGAGCGCACTCCATTTTTTTCCTCCCCTGAACGATTCTGTTTGAGCGGGAAAAATGTATATTGTTTGTATTGTACACCAACTGCCCATGTGTGCCTGTCTTTGTGTGATCTTGTCATGCAGAGTTGAGCACCGTAGTGCCTTGTGGCATAGATATCATGAATGTGGACACATTTAAAAAAAAAAAAAAATTATAAATATTTATTTGTCTCTACATTTATGTGACTTATAAGTTATGGTAGGATTTGATAATTTTTTTAGAATAAAGCCTTTTTTAAGTACAGTACCAGCGACATTTGAAACCCATTACCCCGGTTTCCTTATGTGTTTTGCTCTCTATGGCTATTTATTTTAAAAAAATTATAATCAAAATGAGACATATACAGGCGTACAGTATGTGGCATTGGATCTTCTAAGGTGTTTGTACTGGTATCTTCCTGTATGCATGGTTATCTTAATTTTGCCTTACTATTTTGTGTCTCCTTTTATGAAAGAGCTACATGTAAATAAATGTACATGTACATAACTGAATTTTCTTCTATGAGTATTTTTTACAGTAACTTCAGTTCAGTATGTCATGTTATATTTGTATAATACTTAGTATTCATAGTAACAAATAAATGGTATTGCCTTTGTAGGAAAGACCTACAGTATGTTCAAGCCTTTCTCGCCATACACATTTGGCAACTATTAAAGCCAATTGGGAATATAATTAATTAAGTCAATGAAAGATATTATTCAATCACTCTAAAGCAGGGAAACTCCAGCAGGCTATATTCACAATGAATTCACTATATTTTCAAGTCTATAATAAATATCCGCATAAATAAGATGATGAAGAAATGCATGCCCACAATCAACACAAACAGCAATTAAGTGGCAACATACATGTACATGTACATGAGCAGATACATGAACATGCCCGTACACATGTAAAATGCGTTTACTGGTTGTACATGTATGTGTTGTAATGCGATAATTCTCCCATGTACATTGTGTATACCGGTATATATTTGTCGGCATGACAATTTTCGTCGAATATGCTTCTACTGTGGCTACTTACCCATGATTGGTAGCTCGTCTGTTATATTACTTTGTGGTGAAGTTCAAACCTAGACTTCCTTAATATACAAAACAAATTAGTTTCTTAGTGAAGCAGTATGAGGAAAAAAATTCCATCACGTCTCTGTGATCCGTTGCAGCTTCCCGCCATTTTCTCGCCATGTTGAGTACAGTAGGTATCAAAGGTCAATGGTGTTTTACTGTGATGTGATTGGATAGTGCGCACTTCACTCCTCCCCGGAAAACAATACTGTTTGAGCGGGAGACTGTTTGAGCGGGAGACTGTTTGAGCGGGAAAACTGTAAATTGTTTGTATTGTACATCAACTGCCCTGGTGTGCCTGTCTTTGTGTGATCTTGTCATGCAGAATTGAGCACCATAGTGCCTTGGGGCACAGATATCATTAACATAGACACATTTTTGTTTTGTTTTGTTTTTTAATATTATTTGTCTACATTGATGTGACTTAGAGGTTATGGTAGGATTAGATAAATGTTAAAATGAAGTCTTTCATGATACTTGTCTATGTATTAAACAGACATGTAACCAGCAACATTTGAAGCCCATTACCTTGTTTTTCTTTTGTGCATTTTGCTCTCTATGGCCTACTTATAATTTAGAAAATCAAAATGAGACAAATACATGCGTATCTGGCATTGGATCTTCTATAAAGGTATAAGTATCTTCCTGTAAACATGAATATCTTAATTTTGCCTCAATCTCTACCTTTCCTTCTATACAGAAACAGCTACATACATGTATAGATGAATTTTCTTCTATGGGTATTTTCACACTTATATACTATGCCTTGTAGACTATGCCATGATAGATTTTAATGATACTTAGTACATGTACATGTACATGTATGACTGATTTTCCCTTTGTAGGAAAAAAACCTAGTTCAAGCCTTTCTCACCATATATAATATATATATGTTTAGATATTTCTCCCTCTTATGATTAACTGGGATTATATAACAAAATCAAGACATTCGGATTGAGGTTCAACTGAAAGTATGGGGATTCAGACATTAAGAAATTATTTAGGATTCAAATTGTAGGAAATCTGAGGGACACTTGGCGACAAAATGAAGCATTCATGGGAATGGACGCGGCAATCTGTTCTGGAACATATCTGTGGCTGTGCCATTGAGGTACCATGTGCACATGTCCTCGTTAATAACACATCAAGCTATTTCGGGTGCAATCAATATAATTCTTCAAACAGCTATGAAGGTTACTCACCCACTTTTGATCATAGTTGATTCCTGAACTGTACAAGCTGGAAACCGCATCACTTGAGACTTTCAACAAAGGTCATTGATTGGAAACAATTACAGAAACTGAGAGAAGTATTGTCCGTGTTTGTCACGCCATATTTGACACATGTACTTCGAGCAGAATAACATCGCATGACCCACATCGGTGCATCAAGTTCTGATTGGATAGCGCATGTAAGCGCGCTTTTTTTTGTTTGATGGTTTTGCACGATATTGCTGGAGTAGAAAACTATTGTAGAAGTTTATTGTTGCGTTGTTTCATTATTGAAGGTTAATTAAGTGAAAGAAAAATCCCTTTTTGGTAGCACAGTGCTCCCCCACCCCGAATTTTCAATTACCCCAAAAGTGCCCCTTTTTTATATAGAAAAGGTGCCTCCTTTTAATTCAGATAAGTGCCCCTTTTTTATTTTGAATATGTGCCCTTTCACCATTCTTATAAGTGCCTTTTACCACATTCTTATAAGTGCCCTCTTCACCAATGATAGTTGCCCCTATTCAAATCTGAGAGGTGCCCATTTTACTTTAACAATTGCCCTTTCCTTTTGTAATAACTAATAAGAGCCCCTTTCCCTTCTGAGAAGTGCCCCTTTTCATCTTTGTTGAGTGCCCCTTCTCACAACATGAGTGCCCTTTTTCATGTTGACACATTTCCCCTTGTCTTTCTAATAACTGCCATTTTTCTACCTTTTTCCTTTTGATAAATGCCCCTTTTCTTTTCTAATTAGAGCCACTTCCCTTTCTCATAAATGCCCCTTCTCACTTGTTTAATAAACGCATTTATTAAAATCTCATAGTTGCCCCTTTCTGTTCTCACACATGCCCCTCTCATTTCAAACTAGTGCCATTTTCCTTCTTTATTACTTGCCCTTTTTTCCGCTATCATAACCACTGATNGGAGATTTCTAAATAACAATCGCCCACGAATTGGCGCCTAAATTTATGAAGTATTGTCATATGCAATAATAGATTACGGTAGTGAGAAGCACAACTGCATTTCCAATAGCAAATACGGTGGATTCAAAATCCACATCGCCATCTAGCGACACCCGTGTTTAATCAATTTTACCTGACGCATCATGGGAAAAGGTCAACATGGTATCAGCTGTGGCTAGGCTTTGATGTATACGTTGGCCTAGGAGATATTGAGGAGATATGATCAGAATTTTTGGTGGGATCGAAGGATTGAATAGCTTAAAGATAAACTTCAGTTCTGGTTAAAAAAGAGAAAATTAATCTCACAGAATCAAACAAAACTTACACTGAATGTTCAAGATTACAAATAAATGACATGTGCCAAACAATTTTGGAAGAAAATGTGTACTGGCTGGGTAATGAGCATAGAAAGACAAGGAAATATAGTACTAGCCCAGACACCATTTGTGTTAATTGTCCCATATAGCTTTCTGTGTACAGTGTTTGTTACTTTACCAAGACTTGGCCAAATTTGTTATGAGTTTGATGACTCCAGAACCTTGCAGTGCACACCAATACTTACAAGCTACATGATGAACTGTTTCTCATCCATACTCCACACCTTTTCTTTCACAATGCAATCGCATTACCAGAACTCACCTTTATCTTTAATCTTGGTAAAATTTGGACCCTACCCAAGACATTTGGTAATGTTGGCAACTTTTGGTCTGGGGTAATATTTCAAAACGTTATTATTAGCACAAGAGATTTGATGGGATCATATGTAAAGATGTTCTCCTACCATACATACTGTAAGTACTGTGTATACATGTATGTAACAATTCAATATTCTTATTCTGGTCCTCATACTCATTGCTCGATTTGTCAGAATTTTGCCTAACTTTGAAAATGCAAACTTACATGTAGCGAAATCCTTCTCTTGATCTCTCATATCTGGCATCCTCGGTGATCATGCTACTGAGGTAGTTAAATGAGGAGACTTGTTTAATAATCTGTTCTTTCATTTTCAAGTTACATTTTGGACTGTTCTTCTTGGAGACCACCAGGCACTTTGTCTTGGTAAAGTTGATCTCTAGTCCCATTCTCTCACTTTCTCTTACAACTACATTCAAGAGTCTCTGGAGATCTTTCTCTGATTCAGGAAATAAAACAGTGCCATCAGCATATCTAATATTTGTGATTGAATGGCCACCCACTTGTTTCCCATTTTCATCCTCCAATTCTCTTAGAATGATTTCACTATACATATTGGACAGGTCCGGCGACATAACACAACCCTGTCTGACTCCCCGTCTGATCACTCTCCTACTACCCTGATTCATGCAAACTGATTCCAATATAGACTTTGTAACAGTCTTAGATCTTTCCTATATATATCAAGCTTTTTCAGTTCTTCAAAAAGTTCTGAAAGTTTTACTTTATCAAAAGCCTTTGAATAATCAATAAAACACATCCTTTTGCATTTCGACTGCTCTCCCCGTTATATTTCTAACCACAAATATTGCATTACTTGTGCCCGCATCCTTTACAAAACCAAACTGTTCCCTTCCAACCATGGGAGTTATTCTACTTCTTGCTCTCAATCCATGGCTCCCGGTTTCTTTTGGAGAGAAATGAAAATGGATCTGCCCTATTCATCTGGAAATGTTCTGTCATATATTTCAATGATGATTTCTGTTAATCTATCAACACCATATTTCTCTAATGCTTCAAACAGCTCAGTGACCACACCATCTGGTCCAGCTGCTTTGTTCTTCTTCATCTTTGACATTGCCCAGCGAACTTCAGATTTAAGTATTTTCTCCCCTTCGACTTCATCTGCAAAACTTGGCATTGCCTCCCAGCTATCTTCAAAAAGTTTGCAAATGTATTGCGTCCACCTACTCATTTTGTCCTCCATTTCAAACAGGATTGACCCATCTTTTCCTTTGATACATCCAGGGTTTGATCCAGACTTTTTACCTGAAATTTCTTTTATTCTTTGGTAAACATTACAATTCTTATCAAATTGTTTTTCAATTTCTGCACATTGTTCGTTTAGCAAACTCTCTTTTGCCTCAATACACTTTTGCCTAATAAATTTGTTTGTCTAGGTCCCTATATTTATTGCATTGTCTATTTCCAATTGTCTGTCTATCTTTAATCATTAAAAGGATCTCCCAGTCATCCATTTGTTGCCTCTTTTTCTCTCTTTTATCGGCACATACTCTTCTGCTGTTTCTACCAGAATATTTCTCATTGTCTCCATTGTGTTTTCTTCACCTTCATCTTTGAGCAACTCAAACCTGTTCTTTACTTGTACTTTAAATTCTTGACGTATGTCCGGTTTACTCAACTGTTTAAAATCCATTATTTTCACAACTTTTTGTCTCTTGAGTTTCTTTAATTTGCACTGAAGTGTACCGGTACATATCTCTGGCACATGATCACTCCNTTTCCAAGTGTTGTTTTTTCTGCCCCCAAAAAAGTTTTTACTTATTACGTCAAAGTGCCTTTTTTTCCATCTCATACTTCTGATTTGACACATGCTCCTTTTTTTCTTCTAATAAGTATCCTTTTAACTTTGGATAAGTGACCTTTTTTCCTTTCACCATGAAATATGCTCCTAATTCAAAGCAACTCGTTTGCAGCGAGTACACAACAACGCCGCCCGTGTTCTTACGAAGGCAGGGAAGTATGGGCGAAAAAGTCATATCCTTCGCCAATTGCACTGGCTACCGGTACAGAAGAGAATCGTGTTCAAGATTTGTCTGACTACCTTCAAGATTCTGCATGGTCAGGCCCCCCAGTACCTCTCTGACATGATATCAGTAACGCAGTCAGTAAGGTCACTGAGATCTTCAGATGCTACGAGATTAGTCGTGCCAATGACAAGAACAGTTACGGTACATACGGAGACAGGTCCTTTGCCAAAACTGCACCCGTCCTGTGGAACTCTCTTCCTTCTTATCTTAGACAACTAGATTCCACAGAACAATTTAAATCCCACTTGAAAACGTTTTTATTTATCTGATGTTTAAGTTTAATTACCTTAAGAACTATATTATGTTGGACTGTACTATGTATTTATATCTGTTTATCCAATACTTGTATATAAAAGGATTCAAATTTCTGTTTATCTAAGATTTAAGGTTAATTAAGTGTAGAAATAATATCTGTTGAACTGTTTTGTGTTATCTGCATCATTTTTGTTTGTCGCGCCTTGATCGGAAGTTCCGGATACGTGCGCGTTACAAATTTATATTATTATTATTATTATTATTATTATTATTATTAAGAGAAACTTTTTCTTCAATTTCATCTAAAGCTCTTTTAAGTTAGTAGATTTGTTATTCTTATTCAAGATTTTTTTCAGTCTTTCATGATAAGGATTGTTTTTCCTCTTATGTTATTTTTCGCACTGCATCCTCACAAATCTAAAAATGTTTGCTTGCTCGCAAATAAATATTCAGACCATCACATCCAACTGTAAAGTATGGTATGAAGCTTTTGTATCAAGTACTGTGTAAAGAGCAACAAATAATGAAATCATCCCTGATAAACCAATCACAATGAAGGGGTATAAGGGCCTACCAACATCTAAAGATTGTATATTTTTGCTTTGAGTTTTTACCTTTGTAGTTGCCCCTTCTTTTTCTAGGAAGTGCCCTTTTTTGTCTGTGCCCTCCATAATATAATAGATGACATGAAATATAATATGTACATGTATATGCACATGTAGCTTATTATGTAATTTCCATATTTAACTTTAGTTTCAAGACAATCCATAATTTAAGCACCGGTATTTCAGTTAATATTCAAATATTNGTTTAAAATCCATTATTTTCACAACTTTTTGTCTCTTGAGTTTCTTTAATTTGCACTGAAGTGTACCGGTACATATCTCTGGCACATGATCACTCCTGCAGTCAGCCCCTGGATATGTTTTTGATTGTTCACTGCTCTTTTAAATCTACCATTTATGGCAATGTAGTCTATCTGGTTTCTGACAATGTCGCCAGGACTCTTCCAAGTGTGTCTAGGGTGTTCTTTGAACCAAGTATTAGTGATGACCATGTTCTCTCCCTCACACCACTGAACCCATCTGTCCCCTCGTTCATTCCTTTCACCAATTCCATGCGGACCTACTGCTTTGCCCTCTGTGCCATGACCGACTTTAGCGTTTAGGTCTCCCAGGACAATGACAATGTCATTCGATTTGCACTGAGATTTAGCTTTATCTAAGGAATCGAAAAGTTGTCAATAACTTCGACATCACTTTCTGCCGTTGGTGCATAAATCGCTATGATTGATATGTTAAAAGGGTGTCCCTGTAATTTCACTAGGAGCACCCTATCACTTACACACCTATGTCCTAACACACTCTTTGAGACATCTGGATCCAGCAGTAACCCCACACCTCTTTCATGCTTTTCACCTCCTGCATAGATCAATCTGCACTCATCTATCACAAACTCGCCGTTATTCAGCCATCTTGTTTCATTAAGTCCCAATATGTTGACATTCAGCCTCATCATCTCTTGTTTAACATTTTCCAGCTTGCCACTCTGATACAGTGTTCTCACATTCCATGTTCCAATTCTGATGGTATTCCTATTGCGAACAGTAGCCGGCTGACGGTCGGGACCCACCTGTCGCCCATGGGACACCCTACCGGGCGAGGTGCTTGTCCCTTGAGGTAGAAGAGCCCCCTTCACGCCTTTGTCTTTTGCTTTTGAGTTGTGGTTCATCATGATTGTTCTGGGAATAATAGTGAAGAAGTGGTTTTCTGTGGTCTTCTTCACCGCAGCAGTTAGCCGTATATGGGATTATCCAGCACGCCAGACATTATCAGAGGTTCACCGTTGTCCTAAAAGGGTCTTCCGCCGAAACACTCCTACTGCATCGCTGCTGCCCAATGCAGGGCAAACTAGGCTTGTTTAAAGGCGGCCTAAACTCGCCTTTCCAATTCAACGTCTTAGGAGATATGCTAGTTTTTTATTGGTCTTACTGGTGACCCCCAGTACCACCTCCAGCCCCCTGCTGCTGAATGGTCCCCTTTTAGTCGCCTTTTACAACATGCAGAGGATACGTGGGGGGGTATTCTTAACAGGTCCCACCCCAACCCCAATGCTTACAAACATTTTTAATGCAAAGTTAGTATATTTTGTTGCCATAATTTAATTGAGGTTATTGAAAATATCAGAAAATACTTTGGTTATCCTATCTGGTACTTCGTATACAAGTCGTTCGTAAAGTCGTGCATGACTTTATGAACAACTTTATGAAACTCCCCCGAGGTATCAGAACANACTGAGTCACGTCTTTCGGATGGTGACGTTAAAAGTCGGTCCCCAGACGTAAATAATCATATCTGATTGATACACGTCTGTAAAAACCCAAATACACACACACAGCAAGCAGCAAACCATGCGCATACCATGTTTATTGTTACACAGAGTGCAATTTCGTTTGATCCTTTCGCACTATTGCACTCTGACGTCACGTACCTGACCATATACTTTGTACATCGTTGGTGACGTGAGAGTGCAATGGTGCGAAAGGATCAAACGGAATTGCACGCCTGGAGAATGATGCTGTTCAAAAGTACTTTTAGCGCATGCCAAGTGATCAAGAATTGACCAATGAGGTTGCAAGTATCTTAGTAGGTGTTGTATAATAGTTAACAACATATCAGTATATTCATCATGAAGCTTCAGTCCATGTTGATCCAGGCATATATTTATGAGGAAATGTAACCTGAGCTAAAGGATATCCTGGTAAATGGGGTAGCTACATGTAGCTCACAGACAAAAATCCTGGTATTCTATGTTACATTTTGCATATTAAAGTGGGTCCTTGTTTTATTGAATTGATGTTACAAGAAGTATTAAAGCCCCACTGTACTACTTATAGCTACAATTAATGCCTAATCGGTGACCATTGATCCCCCATGATTCTCTTTATCTTATGTTAGTGAGAGCTGATTTCAAATCAGCTCTCACTTAACATAAGATAAAGATGCAAGGTCATCAGTTGATGAGATAACCATCTGTCAGTGACCTTGCAGAGTGGTCTAATCCCCCCTGTAAATTAGTACAAATGGGCTTTAAGTCCAGAATTCCAGGAAATATCTTATAATTTAGATCCTGTAGTGGACATGTATTATAACAACACATCATTTTGAAAGAATTGAATGTGTTGGTGGTTACTAATACCTGACTGCTAAGAAAGCATAAATGCTTGTAAAGTTGTACATGTAAGTAAGCAACCAGACGGCTGGCTGCTTTAGGTCCTCCCGAGGGGCCTGGTAATGGGGATTAATGCCTTACCAAAGGGTACTAGCACATTGACTGTATTTCGAACCCATGTCACTGAATCACGAGACCACTGCTCTACTGACTGAGCTATCGCGCCTCCTCAGTGAGTGGTAGGATTAGTGCTAAAAAGCAGAGTATCAATGTCACTCACCAATTTATTGGAAATAATGTTTCCTAAGCTATGATCAGGATGTTGTGATTAGATCCATCTATAGCATGATTCGAAAATGGCAGCATCATTTACGTAGCACAATGAATTCAAATGATTATCAGCAAACAAATATATTCCAAACACCAAGTAAATTGTAGATTGATGCTGTAAATGTTGATAAGATTGATCATAGGCTACAAAGTCTTACAGTAGTTCAATACATATAGGTATCATGACCTATTAAAGCAAGAGGTTCATCAGGAAACCCAACATAACGCAATAATATTGCAGATTTTTTTTCTCTGTGAGAGCTCACAACAGCTGTTGTGATAGATGACAAGAGTCAAGAATGTGGCATCCATTTGAAATATGCTGTTTCCTGTCGTTGTGCCTCTGAGATGGCTGACGTTACAGGTCGGTCCCCATGATGTAAATAATCACATTGACTGATACATGTCTTTCTTAACCTACTTTCAAATATCCATACTCAGGTATTGTGCTTGCTTTGTCTCATACATATATGTTCCATTTAAACTTTTTTTTTGTGTGTAGGGGTTGGGGGGG